>BHEV01040393.1:0-42812 GCA_004319985.1 Emydocephalus ijimae | reverse complement strand
TTGAAGCCTGGGTTGCCACCTGTAGCAAATGCCAAGAAACATGCTCGGCCCCACCAAAAGCACCACCAGCTGAATGGGAAACTCCCAGGGGTCCATGGTCCCTCATCCACATCGATTTTGCGGGACCTACAAAGGGACATACTTTTCTGATAACAGTAGACACCTACTCGAACTGGCTCAAGGTTAACAAGATGAAGACGACCACCACAGAGGCAGTCATCAAAAAATTGAACAGACTGTTTGCAACTCATGGACTACCAGATGTCTTGGTTTCCGACAATGGCCCCCAATTTACTGCCTTGGCGTTTGAACAATACCTAGCTGACCGGGGAATACGCCATGCCTTGACATCACCTGCTCACCCGGCAGCCAATGGCAGGGCTGAACTGATGGTTCAGTTCACCAAAAAAACTTTACAAAAAATGGAACAGGGAAACATCCATGACAAAGTCACCAGGATGCTCCTTCTCCAGCATATTACACTAAACAGCACCACAAACAAAAGCCCAGCCGAGCTTCTGATGGACAGGAAACTCAGATCGCATCTAGACCGCCTACATCCTGCATACACCCTGGAAAAGCCCCTGGGTTCCAGCAGCAAACACCGTACATTCAAGGTAGGAGACCCCGTATTTGCAAAGAACTTTACAGGTGACCCATTCTGGCTCTCTGCCAAAATAACGCAAATTACGGGCCCTCGTTCCTACCAGTTAGAAACGACAGATGGGAGACTGTGGAAATGCCACATCAACCATCTGCGCTCGAGGTTGACCACAACACCCATCACAAACTCCAATCTCGAAGCCAGAGGCGGAAGGGAAACCGAGGGTTTTGAAACTGAACCAACATCTGACTCAGAAAACATAACCCCACAACCAGCACAGCAAAGCCCACTATATTCACCAACTGAAGAAGAACCGTGGCAGATGGTCATCTCTCCAGGTAACAGCAGCCGTACAGGGTCAGCGAATCCACAGAATCCAGACGACAGGAATGAAGGAAGTATTAAGTTCTGAGCATGGGCGCGAAGAATGGAGACGAGTCGGTGAAACGGTGAACTTCAAAACTCTTTATTAACATGGTGTGACAGCTCAGCTCAATGGCTGCAACGGCCCCCTTTATATAGGCAAGCTATTGAGCATTTAACCAATGAAAACCAGAGAGCGCTAGCTCTGTTAACCAATGGGAGAGGCTCGTTAATAGCCAATCAGATTCACCTGAACGGACCAATCTGATGTCGCTATTAACGGCCAATCAGAAGTGCAGGGCCAGAACCCTGCACTTAACTTCAAGCTCTTAATAACCTTTATTAAACACATTTATTCATTCACAACACCCCTTCCCCCCGGGTTCCGTTTAAGGGATGTGGTTATGTAGTCCTTGAGGTAGGCCGGTTGTTTTGTTAGTCTATTTGATTTTCGTTGTACACCCGGTATTTGGCTGCAGTCTTGTTGAGATATGCGTTATCTGGTGATAAGGGTGCCTCTAGTTCTGTATTCGAATTTTTGTTGTCGCTAACATTTTCGGCATCTCCATGAGGCGAGCTCACCCCCATCCCTGATCCTTCTTCACGTGTTTCCACTGCGCTGTCATTTCTTACGTTAAAGCTTTCTGCTATTTCAAGTTGATCTTCCTCCATATCTCCTCCCCCCTCAGTTTGGAAATCAGGGGACTCAGAGATCCCTGACTGCAGCCTTGAACGTAGCTGATCAATATGGCGCTTCCATATTCTATCATCGCAACATTTCACGTGGTACAATCTGGGGCCGGTTACTTGGACCATGGTTGCCTCGACCCACAACGGATCACCTGAAAAGTTCCTAGCGAATACCAAGTCGCCTACCTGGAAGTTACGGCATCACCCGCTGGATCCGTGTGGTTTCTCAGGTTCATACGATGGGTGCAGACGGTCAAGGTGAGAGCGGAGCTTCCGCCCCATTAATAACTCGGCGGGAGTTTTGTTGGTGACGCTGTGCAGAGTGATATGCTGCAAAAGGAGTATCCGGTTAATCTTTTCTTCGATATTGTCATAGTCCATTTTATGTAAGGTTTTCTTGACGAATTGTACCATGCGCTTGGCCCTTTCGTTGGCCGCAGGATGCACCGGCGAAGTCAGCGCATGGCAAATACAGCGATCCACCAGGTACTGTTCAAAGGACAGTGAGGTAGATTGGGGCCCGTTGTCGGATACCAGAACGTCTGGTAATCCGTGTGTAAATAGTCTGTCTAGTTTCCTGATGACCGCTTCGGTTGTTGTACTCCTCATTTCATGGATTTCAAGCCAGTTCGAGTAGGCATCCACTGTTAACAAGAATGTGTGGCCTTTGGTAGGTCCCGCAAAGTCCAGATGAATACGGGACCATGGTCCCCTCGGTGTTTCCCATTCGGTTGGGGTTGCTTTCGGTGGGGCATTGCTTACTTCCTGGCATTTGTGACAAGCTTTGACCCATGTCTCGATCTGCTTGTCGATGCCTGGCCACCACGCGTAGCTACGTGCGAGGGCTTTCATGCGCACGATGCTGGGGTGGCCATCATGCAAGGTTCTTAGTACTGCTCGTTGTAGCCGCTCTGGGACAACGACTCTATCACCCCAGATAATGCAGCCCTTCTGGAAAAACAGTTCTGTTTGTCGACTCTTGAATGGGGCGTAGTCGTCAGGTATCTGGTCCAATGGCCATCCACGCTCGACCCAACTGAGGACTCGTGCTAAGTTGGGGTCGCGTTTTGTTTCCATCGCGATATATCGGGCTATTAATGGCGTTGTTCGAAGTGTCTCGATCTGCAATGTTGTCACTGTCGGAGCGGGGTCATCAATGGTCTACGGAAGTGGTGCACAGCTCAATGCGTCGGTGTGGGGAATGGCCTTCCCCGGGCGGTGTTGCAACTTATAATTATAGGCAGCCAAGAGTTCTGACTAGTGAGTCATTCTGGGGATAATATATAAGGGGTTGGCTTATCTCCCGCTATTATTCCCAGCAAAGGTTTGTGGTCAGTCACTATAGTAAAGGCTCGGCCGTACACATACTCGTGAAATCTCTTGACAGCAGACACAATAGCAAGGGCTTCTTTATCAATTTGACTGTAATTGCGTTCTGCTTTTGAAAGCGTCTTTGAGAAATAGGCAACAGGGGCTTCACTACCATTTGGTAAAACGTGGCTCAAAATGGCGCCCACTCCGAAAGGCGATGCATCACACGTGATCGTTAAAGGCAAAGTCTCGTTGTACTGCATCAGCACAGCATCAGCAGTCAATATTTTTTTACATTTCGAAACGCCTGCTCTTCTCTGTGTCCCCATACCCAGATTGCTTTTTTGTCCAGCAAACGATGTAGGGGTTCGGCTACGGTTGCTTTGTGAGGCAGGAAAACGTTATAAAAATTGATAAGGCCTAGAAACGCCTGGAGGTCGGCCTTATTTCAGGGTTTTGGGGCATTTTTGATTGCCCTAAGTTTGCTATCGTTGGGGTGAATGCCATGACTATCAATTAAATATCCTAAAAATTCTACACAATCCGTGCACAGATTACACTTGTTTTTCTTAACTTTAAGACCTGTGTCTTTGAATCTCTGGAGAACCAACCTCAGGTGATCCCTTAATATTTGCGGAGTCGGGGCAGTGATTAACACATCATCAAAATATGGGACAATGCCTTTTATCCCTTGTAATAGTCTTTCCATCAAACTTTGAAAGATTCCCGGGGCTACGCTCACTCCAAATTGGAGTCAGTTACATTTAAACGCACCTCAGTGCATAACAATCGTGTGGGCCTCTGCCATTTTTTTGTCTACCGGCAGTTGTTGGTATGCCTGGGCTAAGTCTAGTTTAGCGAAGACTTTTCCGCCCCCCAGGGAATGGAGGAGGTGCTGCACCACCGGTACTGGATACACGTTTTGTTGAAGGGCATGGTTCAGGGTGGCTTGGTAGTCCCCACAAATTCTTATCGATCCATCCAGCTTGATAGGTGTCATGATTGGGGTTTCCCAGGGAGAGTGATCGGTTGGTTCTAACACACCCTGGGCTATTAATTTATCAAGCTGCTCGTCAATCTTTGGTTTAAGGGCAAATGGAACTCTACGAGGCTTAAGGCAGATGGGAGCTATTTTGGGATTGAGCTTAAATGATATCGGGGTCCCCTTGTCTTTGCCTTTCTGCAAAGACGTCCTTGAATTCTTGGATGAGGTCCTCTTCCCAGTCGCTGCTGCAGATTTGTTGAATGCCGGCTACTTCAATTCCAAGTGGAGCGAACCATTGGAGGCCTAACAGGCTAGGCCAATCCTTGTCGATTACAGTCAGGGGTAGGAATGCTGTACGGTTCTTGAATGATACTCGGACTCATCTGGATCCTACGACTGGGATTCAATTCCCTTGATAGTCTTTGAGTATGAGTCTTTGGAATCTGAGGTCTTGCCGCCAGACAGTAGGGATGAGCTGCTTGAGGGTCTTCCAGGAAACCATCGAGAGAGACGGTCCTGAGTCGACTTCCATCAGGCAGGGCTGGTTTTCAATGGCCACTTTCACTCGGATCTTCTTGGCATCGAGAGAGGAGGTGTGACCAATCGTGATAGTTTGGTGAGCCTCTTCTCGCTTTGTGGGGTGGTTTAAGGTTCTGTTTCTGTAGGAGTGGTTGTTCCATTGGTGGTTCACGGGTTCTCGCCTTACAGGACGGCTTCCTGTTGGTTGGCGATAGTTAGCCCCCCTCGAGGGCTGGCTGGGTCCTGGCTTACTTCTACAAACCCGTCCGATATGGCCTCGTTTCCCGCACACATAGCAGAGTGCGTCGAGGAATTTACATTCTGATTGGGGGTGGCTTGCCCCACAACCAGCGCATTGGTGCTGAGATCTCTGGCGTTGGTCTCGTTCGGACCGAAGTCGGTGGACCTCTTCTTCGTCGCTGTCTGACGACGAATCAAGGTCCTCGTGGTGGGCAGTTATAAGCTGACCTTCTGACTTGGGTGAAATTTCGCGGGTCGGTTGGTGAAGCGGAGCGCGGGTGCGGCGCATTCGGGCAGCCGACTTCCTGGTTGCTTCTGCTGCAGTAGCTTCATTGATAGCATCGGCAAGGCTGATGTCGCCTTTCGCCATCAGCTTGCTTTGGATGTGTGGTGCATCCAATCCCAGAACTATTCTGTCTCTGAGGGCTTCTTCGAGGTTGGCAAACCCACATAGGCCTCCCAGATTCTGGAGATCCGCTATGAAATCAGCAACACTTTTGCCCTTCTGCTGACTTCTCTGATAAAATTCATGCCTTCTGATGAGCGTTGGCACGATCGGTGCATAATGGGCCCTCAGCAGGGGTTCAAGGACGTCCCAGTCCATAGACTTTACTTCAGCCGGTTTTGCTAGTGCCTTGGCCATCTTGAATATGGTCGGCCCGCAATGGGTTAGGAATACCGCTCGTTTCTTCCCAGTAGCGGCATCCTTCATATTGTTGCTTTCCAGGAACATCTGGAAGCGATCCATATAGGAGTCCCAGTCTTCTTGCGCTGGGTCGAATGGAGCAGGTGTATGACGCCGCCGGACATGGTTCTGCCGTTGTGCATTTCAGCCACGTGCTCAGTTATCATTCTTCGTTGTTCAATCAGCTCTGACGTCTCCACATCCCACCTTCGTCGCCAGTGTTATGTTCTGAACGTGGGCACGAAGAATGGAGATGAGCCGGTGAAATGGTGAACTTCAAAACTCTTTATTAACATGGTGTGACAGCTCAGCTCAATGGCTGCAACGGCCCCCTTTATATAGGCAAGCTATTGAGCATTTAACCAATGAAAACCAGGGAGCGCTAGCTCCGTTAACCAATGGGAAAGGCTCATTAATAGCCAATCAGATTCACCTGAATGGACCAATCTGATGTCGCTATTAACGGCCAATCAGAAGTGCAGGGCCAGAACCCTGCACTTAACTTCAAGCTCTTAATAACCTTTGTTAAACACATTTATTCATTCACAACAGGAAGTGTTGCAAGTATCCCTGAATCACCTCCAAGAATACCCAGTGTAGAAGCCAGGTCACCAATACAACCAAGTCCAGAAAGCAACCCGTCAGAACCAGAAACCGAACAAAGACATTTTGAACAACACAAATCAGGTAGACAGGTGCGAAGACCCTCCTACCTGCGCTAATACATCACCCCACCCCTGAGACAGAACCTAGAGGGGAGGGGTGTTCCGAACTAGCAGGCTCGTAATCCTGCAAACCTGATTGGCCATCAACAGCAGGCTCGTAATCCTGCAAACCTGATTGGTCCGTCAATAGTGGGTCATGATTGGTCACTCCAGACTGATCCGATTGGGTAGTTAACGGGCTGCCGTGATTGGACACTCCAAGTGCGGCAAGCTTGAATCATTGTCATTGGACGCTTTGGCAGCAGCCAGCTCTATAAAAGGAGCTGCTGCTGCCAGGCTCATTGCTCTGTTCTGAAGTCACTAATAAAGAGTTGAAGTTACTTTCCAATGTCTCATCTCCGTTATTACGCCCATCCTCCAAGATATTACAGGAAGGAAGGAAGGAAGGGAAGGGAGGGAGGGAGGAACAATGAAGAAGGGACCCTGCGTACCCTTCTTGGTGCATGCTGCCCCATTTGCCCTCTCTGATTCATGCTGCCTGCCTATAGTTTGCCTTCTGCAACCCATGTGGCATGTCTTGCCCTCACATGTGCACCCTACCTGACCCGCCCCATTCCCCCACATGCCTTCCCCATCCATGTCATGCACCCTTACTGACCCACAACATTTCCTGTGAGCCATCCCTGATCCACATAACCCCTCTTGAAGACAAAACATTTGGGGCACCACTTGAACACCATCAGCATTGACAAAACCGGTCAATTGCAAAAGGCAGTTTCACCTGGACAAGTTTACACCTTTCCATGATACCTTTAATATTATTACACAACAACATCTGCCTATCCTTGGGAAGGATCCAGCCAGTGGATAAAAATGCCAACCAAGTTGTGAACATCTGGCGGACTGTGCAACCAGCCTCAGTAACGATGTGTCGTGATTTGATGCGGTTCCTATTCAGAACAGCCATAACTCTGAGCAAAGAAGAGAGCAAGTGGGCCTTTTTCTTTCATTTGCAATATGATAAACGTAGGGCCGAGTGACCACTCAGCAATAAAGTGAAAGATTGCATACATCAATTATCTATATGAGGCGACTGCATCTCTTTGCCCGGTACAAGAAAGGGGGGATGAACGCTGAGATCCATTTGTCTGGATTTGCTCTGATCAGGAACCCAAACCCAAAGTTCTAAATCCCAAATTGTTTTGTGTTCAAGGGAGACATCTATTATTGTTAGGGCCTGTCTAATCAGCTGAGGCTTAGAGTATTCTTCTAGATTTCTGCAACCCTGACATTGTAACTGCATATTATCTAGAAGGGAGGGAGGGAGGAAGGGAGGGAAGGATGAAGGGAGAGAGAGAGGAAAAGGGGGAAGGGAGGAAGAGGTTGAAGGAAGGGTGGGAGGAAGGAACCACAGTAGTTCTCCCTGAGACTTTGGTGATTCACAAAATCCATGGGCCTGCTATTTGAAAGGAACTTACATGCTGCCATTATTGGAGACCTTCTAAAGTTGCACCACCAATTAATGACAATTGCCTTAGCCCTCAGCTTTCTTTCTTTTTAAAAAAAAATCCCTTCAAGTCAGCCTTTGTCTCTTGGCCATGCCTGAACGACTCCCTGCAACTCTTTGGGCAAGGTTTGTTCAGAAGTGGGTTTGCCCTTGCATACTTCCTAGGGCTGAGAGAGTGTGACTGGCCCAAGGTCACCCTGCAGACTTTGTGCTTCAGGTGGAACTCCAACTCATGGTTCCTCAGTTTAAAAAACAAACAAACAAAACCTTAACCACTACACCAATTCCCCTGGCTCTCCAATCGCCATCCTTACAAATATTTCATTTCAAGGTATTTTAGTAGAATTCCCTCAGCTCCTTTACATTTGACGATATTTCCTTTGGATTTTCTTCTGCCAACCAGATATGCTCTTCCAACAGGGAAAATGTGCTTCCTTCTTGATTCAAGCAATTACCAACTTGTATACTTCTTTCCACCATTTTACAAAACCTTAAAGTCAACTGTGATCAAATGCATAAAAACCAATAAGGCCCGCATTGAATAATCACCAATGAAAAGACTTAACGCCTGTGCCAATAAAACACACCCGAATAATGCACTTTCTAATTGAAATACTTCCCCCTCCCACCCATCCCACACACATCTGATTCACAAATGTACCTACCAGACAGATAATGAATAACTTATATCTTGGGCAGAGTGGCCTATGTGTGATTTATCTCTTCGTATAAATAAATAAGAAAAGGCTGTCAAATCTCAATGCATAAATTTCCTGTCTCCTAGAAAGCCTGTGTATTAGGATAAAGGGGTGGAGAATAAGTCAGCGAGTGCTTTTACCTTAATTGGGATAGCAGGAAGGAAGATAAGCAACCCCCTTGTAGAAATAAATCGTAAGCCCATAAGAATATTTCCAGCGAATTAAGGGAGTCTGCAAATCATATTTCCAAGTAGACTCTTGGAAGTTTGAAGAAGTTGAAATAATTCCAGGGGAGTGAAGTTCGTCAATTCGATAAGGTTATACAATGCCTGTGGCCAAAAGATGTGCTCTATAAATAGTGCTCAAAACTTGAGGGGCTGCCCCAAAGAAGAGGAAGTCAAGTTATTCTCCAAAGCCCCTAAAGGCAGGACAAGAAGCAACAGATGGAGACTTATCAAGCAGAGAAGCAATCTGGAATTAAGGAGAAAATGACAGTGAAATAGTCCAACCCCAAGCAGCAGACCCAAGCAGCAGATTGTGCATGTGCTTGCACGCTCGCACTTGTGTGCCAGTACCCAGAAGGCAATGTGCGTGCCTCCATACCCCCATGCATGTGCGCGCAATCCCCACCCACCCCCGCTGCCCCCTGTATCTCACAGCTGATTTCCAGCTGGTTTGAGTCCTTTTTTGGCCTCCCAGAGACTCCAGGGAGGCTTTGAAGGCTTTTCAGTCTGAAAACTAGGCCCATTTCATCACTTCCAGTATTTCCTGCAGAAACCTTCCTGAAGCCTCTGGGAGGCCGAAAAAGGCCTCAAACAAGCTGTGAGGCGCGCACATGCAGCTCACATGCTGGTACAAATGGCTCGTGCCATAGGTTCACCATCACGGCCCTACACCATTTCTGAAAAATGGCAGTCCAGTCCAGGGGTGGAATTCTACTGGTTCGGTCCAGTTCGAGAGAACCGGGTGTTAATTTTACATCCAGTTTGACGAATCCGTAGTTCTGAAGAACAGCTGGCCCTGTCCACCCTCCCCTTCCGGAAGTCCCCACGAGACCCATCTCGCTCTCAGCCCCCCCCCTGCTTTTGCTCCTAGGAGGCTCCAGGGAGGCTTGCTAGGCCCCGTTTTGGGCCTAGGAGGCCTCCGTGCAGCCTCCTGGGAGCATCCAGCCACCCAGTATGCCTGGATTCTGTGTTTAGCCAAAAGAACATTTGGAGCTAATACAGTATTGATTCCTGCCTTGGGAATGTTCTGGGTAAATAAACCTAAAACTGTTGGAGTCAATCTTCTTTCTTCCTTCCATATCCTCCTCTTCAAAACTAGTAAGTTGCTCTGCTTTTTCAGGCCAGGCTTAATGTGGGTAGTAAATTCAGAGTGGATTTTGTAGAGCGGCTTACCTTTAGGTCTCATTCATTTGCTCAGTTTCAGAGCATACATTATGTAGTGTATTCAAATACAAACTTCTAATACCTCACTCCTATTGGTTACTTAATACAGCATAATGATTGGTTGGGAACAACGAGTTTCGATTGGCCAAAATAGCGGCGGGAAGTTTAAATACATGCCATTGGTTGCAAGCCGCGAGCATCCACTATAAAAAGGGCTGCCACAGCTTGACTCTAGTTGAAGTTACTGGTTGCTAATAAAGAGCTGTTTTCAACTCCGGTCTTTGAGTTCATTTTGTCCTCGCAATAGAACACATTACACCATTTCCAAAGCATAATTCAGACTATTCAGCAGTTTGTCCAGCTGCTACTTCATGACTTCTATTGCTGTCACCACCTTTATGGAGTGTCCAATGGCCTTTTAAGTTTGACAAGCAAAAAAAAAACACAGTAAACCATTGCTCACAAATATTTTCCCTCTTCAACTTTGTGGTTCGATATTTAAACATACAAAATTATGTGCTGCGTTACTTATTCAGGCAGTTTGCAAACTTGTGTTTTTTGGTGTTTGGAAGGCAACTCTTTGCTTTGAAGATGGTGGTAAATTCTTGGTAACAAAGTAGAAAGACTTAGCCATTTAGAAAGGATTAGAAAGAATGAAAAGATTAACCTTTCCAGTCTCCTTTTCTTGACTTGGTCTTTGTTATGGATTAAGCCAACGCAGCGATACAACCCTCAACAGCTTCGTCTTACAGCAGGCTTGTAATCCTGCAATTCTCATTGGCCCGTAGATAGCGAGTCATGATTGGTCAGGTTTGGCCAGTCTGATTGGCTGTTAACGGGAACCCCTGATTGGACGCTTGTGAAAGCAATAGACTCAGTTCATTGGTTGTTTTAATGGCAGCAAGCTCTATAAAAGAGGTTCTGCTGCCCAGATATTTTGCTCTGTTCTTTCTTGTTAAGAAAGAGTTGAAGTCACCATCTGATGTCTCGTCTCCGTTCCTTGCACCCATGCCCAGGACCTAACAGTCTTCATAAAAAGCAGCTTTGGAATTGAAGCCATATGTGTTAAAACAAAATTATTTCTGTTTAAGTACAAGTATGCAAAAAAGTTTCAAGATTAATCCAAGATGTTCAATGGCTTTAAATATCTGGGTGTTGTACTAAGGTTTAAGTCAGAGGTCTTCAAACTTGGCAACTTTTAGACTTTTGGGCTTCAACTGCCAGAATTCTGGGAGTTGAAGTCCATATGTCTTAAAGTTGCCAAGTTTGGGGATCCCTGGTTTAAGTAGAAAGAGGTTCCATCTGAAAATATACCATGAATAGCATAGAGATGCATGGTAGCTCTTTCTTTCTTTCTTTCTTTCTTTCTTTCTTTCTTTCTTTCTTTCTTTCTTTCTTTCTTTCTTTCTTTCTTTCTTTTTTTCTTTCTGTCTGTCTTTCTTTCTTTCTTTCTTTCTTTCTTTCTTTCTTTCTTTCTTTCTTTCCTTCCTTCCTTCCTTCCTTCCTTCTTTTTTTCTTTCTCTTAAAAGGAAGAAGAAAAAGAAAGAAGGAGGGATGAGAGAAAGAAAGGGAGGGAAGGAAGGGAGAAAGAGGGAAGGGAAAGAAATGTGAATGAGATATGGATGGATGGATGAATGGACAGATGGATAGAGGGAAGGAGGGAGGGAGGGAGGTGGGGAAAGAAAAAGGCGAGGAAGGAAGGACCACAAACCCTGGCACTAGACACAGCTTCAGAGGATGCTTTGAAACAGCACAGTAAACAGGGCTGGAAGGGACCTCAGAGGTCATTAGTCCAATCCTGCTCCAAGAGCATTTTAAAAGTGAGTTTCTATCTTTTGACCTACCCAGTCATGTGACCACCAAGCCACACCCAGCCAGTCACATGACCACCAAGCCACACCCACAAATTAGGCCACGCCCACAGAACCAGTTGTCAAGAAATTTGAATCCCACCCCTGGTCCAGGCTTTTCTTGAAAGCTTCCAGTGATGAAGCTCCCACAACTTCCAAAGGCAACTTCTGTTCCATGAGTTGATTGTTCTCATTGTCTCCTTATTTCTCTCCTTGTTCAGTTTCCATCCATTATTCCTTGTCTGGACTTCAGGTGCTTTGGAAAATAACTTGACCACCTTCCTCTTCTCTGTGGCAGCCCCTCAAGTATTGGAAGACTGCTATCCTGTCTATCCTGATCCTTCTCTTCTCTGGACTTGCCATGCCCAGTTCCTATAACCATTCTTCATGTGTTTTAGTCTCCAGTTCCCAAATAATCTTGGTTGTTCTTCTCTGCACTTTAAGTCCTGCCTGATATCAAAGCAGTTTCCAAAGCATCACACTGGGACGCCATTGGACACTGTCGACCTGGTCAAGGTGGGAGGCAATTGATGACAGATAAGTGGTCTTTTATAGATCTCCACCATTTATTGTCCTTCTCATTTAGGAAATCTTGAAAAACTTGAAGTATGCAGAAATCACACAGAGTCCTTAGAATACATATTCACATTCCAAAACACATATATAAGACCAGAGAAAAATCATAATTCTAGGGACAAATTGGAAGAAGTAATATTTGTTGAGAATGTTAAGCTTATTGCACTTACGAATGAAGGTGAATATACGTGTCCCAGGATAACATTGCAGGATCCAATCTGGGTCAGTCACTGGATTCTGAATTTTTGGACTTGTGCTGGATCCCATCCTCGGGGATCTCTGCCAGAGAGAAATGACTGAGCCAGGTTGGATTATTGTCATTGTTAATATTTCTATTCTGATTCTTTCCAGACTAGAACTGTAAAATTTTGGAAGGCTGACTAGGTGTATTGGTATTTATAAATTTGCCCTACAGAAAAGAGTCAGGATTTAGTCAGGAATATAGTCGCACAGTTTTAGCTCTGAACATCCAATTTATGTAAGAAACATTTCTAGTTAATCAAGCTATATCTAACCCTTTTTTCTGGGTATTTAGCCTGATAATATTTAACAATTACACCACACTCGTTCTCCCACTACCATTAGATAAACATATCCAAGAAGTGAGTTTTCAAGTAATATATCTTTGCAAAAAGGATCATCTTTCTTTGACAAATGACTTTCAATTGGTCTAAAATATTTTCTGAGACTTGATGTTATCTGAGCTATATTATTATTTTTTTAAAATGGCTTCTCACCTGGCTTATAGTTGGCCAGGGAGCAAAATCAGAACTGGCTTACAGTTTTGGGGTAAGTTCAGGTTTTTTTTATATGTACAGGGTTGGCGGCAATATGGATGGAAAAAGCATGTGTTGAATCTATCTTGAGTATCTTAGGTCTCTGAAGGTCACTCTGCTAAAGTAATATATAGTGCCAGGATGGCTGGCTCAAGGTCAAGTCAGGTGGCTTTTCATAATGCATAAACCTGGAGCTCACACAGACACCAATCATCTGACCTAAAGCCTTGGAACAAATATTTTACTAAGTAAATCAGGAGCATGCTGGCATTTCTATTAACCTTCAATGCACTGGTGACAGGAAATGAATAATGATAAATAATAACTCAGGTCGGTAAATCATACCTAACATCATGGGCAGGGAGAGGGGAAAAAACAGTAGACTACCGTATGTTAAGAATAAAGCTTGTAGACACCTGCTCCCAAAGGCTTTTCAAGGTGTCCCTAAAAGTAGTAAAAGGAAACAGGGATTTTGAAAGTATGTGTTTTCTAGTTAAGTGGGAGTGATGTTCTGTGGGAAACAGAGGTGGTATTCAGCAGGTTCTGATCAGTTCTGCAGAACCATTAGCGGAAATTTTGAGTAGTTAAGAGAACCAGCAAACCCCACCTCTGATTGGCCCCACCAACCCCATCTCTTCTCTGCCTCCCATTGAATCCCAGCTGATCGGCTGGGTCTTCTTTGATTGCCCTGCACAGGAGAATGGAGCTGGAAAGCAGGTTAGTGGGGTGGAGAGGGAATGGGGATTTTGCAGAATCCTTTCACTGCTGTGCCCACCAAGTTATGCCCACCAAGCCATGCCACACCCACAAAGCCACACCACGCCCATCAAGCCACACCCACAGAACCGGTAGTAAAAATATTTGAATCCCACCACTGGTGGAAAAGCTTGATGTTTTGGCCGTCTGTAATGAGGACTGCTTTCTCTTGCTACTAAAAGGTGCACACAAGAGAGTCTGCCCAAACTTCCCAGACAGCTAAAGAATGAATAAAAATGATTGTGCAACCTTTTATGGCCGGGTCACTTCCTTATGCAAAAGAGATGGAATCAAGATAAAACTTCACCAAAATATAGACCTTGTGCAGGTCAACTTTGCATTGTTGACAGAGTTATGTCATGGAAGATGCAGGTGGTGTGATGGAAGATGGACATGGGGAATTAGTGGACAGGAGTTTTGGAGCACAGAGAGGAGGCAGTAAATCTCATCCAAAAGAGGCCTACATCTTAGGATTGCTAGTAGCTGAGAAAGTGATAGCTTTAGTTTGGCAAGATCCTGGATAGACAAGTCAATAAAGGACTGGACTTGACTGGATTTTTCTAGGCCTGGGCTAACAGGTAGCATATTTTCTAGCACTTCTCAGCAAAGCCGTTTGGCAACAATGGAGAGAAACAGTGGGAAATAATTGCTCTCAGGCTTGTCTCAGCTAGGTCCCTAGGAAAGAAAGAAGTGATAGGCTCTTTTACTAAGGATTAGTGGTTGCAGCAAAAGCAAAGCTAGATCTGAGTATTCCCATGTGAAAGTTATAGGTGTTCCCTTTCCTTTACTCCCCCCCCTTGACCAGTTCACCAGGGTCCAATGGCATCGGATTGATGTTTTGGGAACCGCTTTGATGTCGGGCAAGTCTCAAACTGGTTTCACATTCTTTCCCAGGCCAGTCATCCTTGGGTTTGACACCTCTGCTTCCTGTCAGCTCATTTCCCTCCTCCTTACATCCTTCTTCCTTCCTCCCACTCAACTTCCCCAAATTCGTGTGCCTCCCAACTTCCTCCATTTACGTCAGGATGCCAGCGACGTATAGCAAAGTGCCTGAAGATGGCAGAGCTGACAATTGCATTCTTCCAATATCTTATGTTTATATCTGCCTTCCTTGGAAAGAAAGGAAACTATTCCCTAACCTCCTCTCAATTTCTAATCTCAACTTGAATGCCACACACGTGTGTGTGTGTGTGTGTGTGTGTGTGTGTACGTGCACACGCATGCATGTATTAAACCTCCCTTCTCAACCCTATCTGTATTCCTCAGTCTCAGGTTTTCTTCCAGAAACCTGGAAAATTGACAGGATATCTGTTCCAAGCAATGCTCTCTTTTGGACAGTGAACTCTAACGTGGAGTTGTTGGAGACGCTGCCCTAACTTAGGAGTCTCAGCCCTGAGAGCTGCCATACCACTGGGACCACTTTGGCTTTGATTTTAATTTTCCTCTCTTCGGGTCCTGCTATCTAGATGTACAAACGTTTTTTTCACATCTTTTTTCATACCTCCAAACCTCAACTGCTTTCTTTCTTTTTTCCCCCCTGAACTTTCAAAAGTTGCTGCCTGGGTATTTCCATTTGGTTTGATTCAAAACATCAATCCAATCGCCTTTCCTAAATCGAAACTGAAAATCAGTTTGAATTGATGAATCAAATTGGAGGCTTCTGAATCAATTCAGATTATTTGAGACATTTTATTTTTGCACGTGCACAGAGACGGTTTTTCCTGAATTAGTTTGACTTGTCAAATCATGTCAGATCAATTTAAGTCAGAGTCTGCATGATGTTCTTAGACATAACACCTAATGCTTCCAGAAGAATAGGTGAAATTGCATTTGCCTCATGTTAATTTAATATCAACATGTCATGTTCAGTGACTTAGTAGAGAGATTCCTTTTTCATAGAATTAAGTGTATTGGTGATTGATATTCATTGGTAAGCCTGTGCAAGGTTGCTTATATTGAACACCAGGATTCAATACTGGAAAACTAGACTAACAGATATAAACTAATAAAACCTTGTACCTGTAGCCACAAATTCCAAACTACATGAATGTAAGATGGATAATTAATGAACCACTACCAATAATATAGACTGCTTACTGTCTGGTCTACCTTTGTCACTTCTATGATTCCAAACTGAATATCCATGGCCTTGTGTTATTAATGTATATTTCCCTTGTTAGAAATTGTGTGTGTGTGTGTGTGTGTGTGTGGTATTCAGCTTTGTTCGAGTATTTTCCCACATCATTGTAGTTGTGCTTTTAAAGTTGTAGCAACGTTTCAGCAGAATCTCATCTGCCATCATCAGGCTTCTGTATAGTGCTCGTCTGTGAGTCAGACTTTCACAGCCATTTCTGTTTTAAATTTGGTGCTAGCCTACTGCTGTGCCAGAATGATTTTTTCTTCATCCTGATTGGTTGGGAGTCTTGGTCTGTGTTTATTGGAGTTTGCTGTGTTCTGCTTGATTGGTGTTTCTAATATCTTCTGTCTGTTTTGTAGCTTTTTTTTTTGTCTTGATTGGCTGGCAACATTGTGTTTCCTGTATTGGAGGCTTTTAGTGTGGCTTGGCTCCAAGTAAATGGACAACTATCATTTATTAGGAAGCTGGGTTTCCTCTGGGTGCCTGGTTCGGGTGTGTTTGAGCTGGAGGTATCAGGGGGAGTCTGTTTGTGCCCAGGTGTTTGCCTGGCTTGTGGTGTGGAGATCTTTTTGTTTGTGAGTGCAGGCTTCCAGATAATTGACAGTCTGGTGGAGTCATCTCTTCTATTCATGATTTCGGGTCTTTTTTCAATCTCTATGGCTTCTCTGATAATTCTGTAGCTGAGGTTTTCTATAGTGGCTAGGGTTTTGGTGCCATTGGAGTTGATGCTATGAGCTGTGGCTTCCATGTGTTGGACTAGTGAGGAAGTGTGTTCCAGCTTTTTTACTGCATTTTTGTGTTCATCTAGATGGATACTTATTCTTCTATTGGTCTGTCCAATGTATGTGGCAGGGCATGATGCACAGGGGACTTCACATATGCCTTGGTTTTCCAGGTCAATTTTCTCTTTGGGCCAACCTAGAAAAGACCTGAAATACCCAAACAAAGCTGAATACCATACATACACACACACATCAGGGGTGGGTTTCTACTGGTTCTGTTCACCTCTGTAGAACTAGCTTTGAAGTGTTCTATGTCTGCTGATGTTTTTGCCCACCCACCCACCCTGGCTCTTACCTGACCTTTATTTCCTGATTTTTCAACTTCAGCTGCCGTGTGATACAGGAAAAAAGCAGGAAAAGAAGGCTGTTTCAAAGGCTGCTTCTCTGCACGCAGCGTGCTGATGATGATTTACAGGTGCACCCATGCAGCATGCAGGGAAGCACATCATAAATCACCAAACCTGTAGTTAACCCTGTCGTACCCCATCCCTGGCATGCATGCATGCATACATACATACATACATACATACATACATACATATGAGCACAGAGCAAACAATGAGTCCAGTCACCATGTGCTTTACTGCTCAACTGTTAAAATATAACAGGCAACAGGCAAATCTACTAAGAATAAAATAAAACCATAGATCCAAACTTGCAAACACTGCCTTCTACTGGGTGAATACTTCTATAGTTGTTGCATAGAAATACATTCCAAAAATGAATTCCAACATCCCTGATTATGCCTCTTTGCTTCTCTAAAAAATATCTGTTATAACATCCTTATGTACTTTCTACTAATATTTCAGGGAAATCTGTCTATTGATTTATCTGTTTATATGATTTGCATATAACTCTTTTTCAAGGACTTCAGGGTGATGTATATTATACATATACTATTAAAGTTGTTTGATCAGGATCTATCTATAGTCTATTAATACAACAGCAGAAATATTTGTTAATGTTGACTATTGGCACCCTGTGTCCTAATTATAATTTATTTGCATGTCTAGAAATAAACCAATAAAAAAATAGAACAGGGATGCAGAATATCGTTGAGAAACTGATTCTACTGTTAGTATCTAGGTATTATTGCTTTCAATTCACTAATTTATGGTTGGCTTCGGACAACGTACCAAAACTAAGCTAAAAGAAGGAGGGAGAATTTGAAGATCAGCAAATGGTAGGAAACCAGTTGACATGTTATGTGAACTGAGCCATGGTGTTTAAAACAGTATCTTATTTGTAAGGTCATTGTTGCTCTCTGAGCTTTTTTGGTTGTTTTTTCAACATTTTTTGGTTGTTTTTTCAACACTGACAGGGCAAGCCACTTGTATATAAAGCAAACCCCACAGCTTTCTAGCACAGGTGATGTTACCTAGTTGGGTCATGAAACATCTGCAAGATAATATCTTGAAAGGTTAAATCATGGCGACTGGACCAAAGTTTATTAAAACTTTTTGGCATTTTGTTACTCATCCAAGAAATGCCTTCAGTCAAAATGAAAATGTTGAAAAATACCCTGCAGTCTGGTCCAACTTTCACAATCATAGGTAGCTACCGAGAACACAATAGAGCAAATTAATCTACATTTGATTTCCCTTGCTTTTCCAAATTCAGTTCCTGTTTACCACTGCTGATGAACTACAATCCAACGTATTATTTCTGTGCTGCGTTCACCACTTTGATCATGCTCCATAGCCACTCACTGAATATTTCAAATGGACAACTATCATAAATCTCAATAAATTTGCCAAGAAAGGAACATTTCATTCAGATATCTGTTTTTCTGAATTTTTCTATTGCTCCCCTTTAACGTTCATGAAAAGATCCTGTTCTCTTCAGAGAAAAAAAATATTTACAACTGTTTGCTTATTTCTGGCAATAACCAAAAGCAAAAACAGATCAAAAGATTCCAAATAATTCTGAGATATTTTATATATTATATATATTTTAACAGGAAAAACAGTTGTAGCTAACAATCCTGAATGTTATCAGTGCTGTGTTAAGATACCAGTGTGAGAGAACTAAAAAAAAAATGCATTTGACCTGTGAGATGATATGACAGCTGATGTATTTCCTCTGCTGCTTTAGCTCAATTTCTTCCAGAGAAGGTCTTTTCAAATCTAGTAAAAAAAAAAAAAAAGTCAATTTCTGCAACATAAGTGCTAACAGTTTTCAACAAGTTAAGCTTACCGCTTACGAGATTAATGTTTACAGAAGCAGAAACATTGATTCAGAAGATGTAAATGTTCAGTTGGTTCCTTCACAGAAAGTTGAGCATTTTAGCCCTTGCACATCTACCATCTATCTTTTAAAATAGAAATTAAATCATTTACATTTCCACATGCCTTGGAGTTCCTATTTTGTATTATTACTTTGTGCCAAAGTGGGGTTTTTTTTTTTTTTGGCTTTTCTACCCATTTTGCATGTTATTGGAGCTTTCCATGAGGGAATTTTTAATGTCTTTTCCTCCTTTACTTGAAAATTCCTTTCATCTACCAAAAACGTAATCAGGGAAAACAATCATTTGGCCAGATACTTTGCATTAGGAGAAAACCAAATATCCAGCATGTAGATGTTTGAAAGGTCTCTTTCCATATATCGCATTACAAAGGGTTTAATTTCATTCTCTGCTTTAAAATGTGAGTAAAAGTGGACTCCGGATTCAAAAGTAGAAGAACATGTTGAACAAGCATGCCAAATTTCATTCCATTAACTTAACTGTCAAAGAAAATGTTGTCCTGAAGTGTGCCGGATATTTTCCTGGTTCCCTTGAAACTTTGTGTAAGAATCAAGCCAATGTATGAATCTAAAGCACCAAATGACTCTACTCGTTGAAGAATACCTTATGCCACCAGACTTGAAATTCTAGACCTAGAAAACCTAGAACTACGCCACCTTCGGTCCAATCTAAGTTTAGCATATAAAACCATACATTGCAATGTCCTACCTGTCAATGAATACTTCAGCTTCAACCATAACAATACAAGAGCAAACAATAGATACAAACTCAAGGTTAATCGCACCAAACTTGATTGCAGGAAATACGACTTCAGCAACAGAGTGGTCAATGTCTGGAATACTCTACCTGACTCTGTGGTTTCTTCCCCAAACTCCAAAAACTTTAACCTCAGACTGTCTACTATTGACCTCACTCCTTTCTTAAGAGGTCTGTAGGGGGCGTGCATAAGCACACCAACGTGCCTAGTGTTCCTGTCCTATTGTTTCTTTTATTTTTTTAATTTTTCTTATATGTATTCATAATTATGTTTTTACTTATACCTATTATCTTGTAAGCAATTGACAAACCAAATCAATCAATCAATCAATCAATCAATCAATAATTCTAGGAATGGATGCCTCAACTTTTACTCTGTTATTTCTTTCCTCAAGGTGCAATGGTGGAACTCTTGCCTCACAATCAGGAGGCTGTGAGTTTGATCTTAGATATAGACAGATATTTGTCTCTCGGCACAACTGAAAAAAATTCCGCATTGGTGACGTGAAAGGCATCCGGCCAGTAAGCACTCTGCTAGCTCCATTCAGTTGCCCAGACTCTATCCCATAAGGGATTATGGGGTTATTAAAAAAAGATGATGATTTCTTTCCTCAAGCGAACTATACACCCTGCACAAAGATAGCAATATGCATTTTTATTGCCTTGATCAAAATTTGGGTGCTTGGCAACTGGCATGTATTTACGACGGTTGCACTATTCTGCAGTGTTCATTTTTGTAACCAAAGTTAATGGGAAAACCAGATTCACTTAATAACCATTTTGCTAAGTTAACAACTGCAGTGATTCATTTAACAACTGGCAAGAAAGGTCATAAAATGAGGCAGAATTCACTTAATAGTGTTCTTGCTTGGCAATGAACATTTTGGGATCAATAGTGGTCAACATTTTAATGATCAATAGATCATTAAGTCGAGGTCTCCTGTAAAATAAAAGCACAAAACTGAAGTGTTATGTTCTGAGCGTGGGCGCGAAGGATGGAGACGAGCCGGTGAAACGGTGAACTTCAAAACTCTTTATATACATGTGTAACAGCTCAGCTCTATGGCCGCAACGGCCCCCTTTATATAGGCAAACTCTTGAGTATTTAACCAATGAAAACACAGGGAGCGCTAGCTCCGTTAACCAATGGGAGAGGCTCACTAATAGCCAATCAGATGCACCTGAATGGACCAATCTGATGTCGCCATTAACGGCCAATCAGAAGTGCAGAGCCAGAACCCTGCACTTAACTTCAAGCTCTTGATAACTTTATTAAACACATTTATTCATTCACAACACCCCTTCCCCCCTGGGTTCCATTTACGGGGTGCGGTTACGTAGTCCTTGAGGTAGGCCGGTTGTTTTGTTAGTCTATTTGACTTTCGTTGTGCACCCGGTATTTGGCTGCAATCTTGTTGAGGTAGGACATTGTCTGGTGAAAGGGGTGCCTCTAACTCTGAATTCGAATTTCCGTTGTCACCAACATCTTCGGTATCACCATGAGGCGAGCTCACTCCTATCCCTGATTCTTCTTCACGTGTTTCCATTTTGCTGTCGTTTCTTTCATTAAGGCTTTCTGCTATTTCAAGTTCATCTTCCTCCATATCTCCTCCCCCCTCAGTTTGGAAATCAGGCGACTCGGAGATCCCTGACTGCAGTCTTGAATGTAGCTGATCAATATGGCGCTTCCATAGTCTATCATCGCGACATTTCACGAGGTACGATCTAGGGCCAGTTACTTGGACTACAGTCTCCTCGACCCACAATGGATCGTCCGACAAGTTCCTAGCGAATACCAAGTCGCCTACCTGGAAGTTACGGCATCGTCCGCTGGATCCGTGTGGTTTCTCAGGTTCATATGATGGGTGTAGCCAGTCGAGGTGGGAGCGGAGCTTCCGCCCCATCAGCAACTCGGCGGGAGTTTTGTTGGTGACGCTGTGTGGAGTGATATGCTGCAAAAGGAGTATCCGGTTTATTTTTTCTTCGATATTGTCATAGTCCATTTTGTGTAGTGTTTTCTTGACAAATTGTACCATGCGCTCGGCCCTTCCGTTGGCCGCAGGATGCGCCAGTGAAGTCAGAGCATGGCGAATACTGCGGTCCGCCAGGTACTGTTCAAAGGACAGTGCGGTAAATTGGGGTCCGTTGTTGGATATCAGAATGTCTGGTAATCCATGTGTTGTAAATAGTCTGTCTAGTTTCTTGATGACCGCTTCGGTCGTTGTATTCCTCATTTCATGGATTTCGAGCCAGTTCAAGTAGGCATCCACTGTTAACAAGAATGTGTGGCCTTTGGTAGGTCCCGCAAAGTCCAGATGAATACGGGACCAGGGTCCCCTCGGTGTTTCCCATTTGGTTGGGGTTGCTTTCGGTGAGGCGTTGCTTACTTCCTGGCATTTGTGACAAGCTTTGACCCATGTCTCGATCTGCTTGTCGATGCCCGGCCACCACGCGTAGCTACGTGCGAGGGCTTTCATACGCACGATGCCGGGATGGCCATCGTGCAAGGTTCTTAGTACTACTCGTTGTAGCCGCTCTGGGACAACGACTCTATCTCCCCAGATAATGCAGCCCTTCTGGGAAAACAATTCTGTTTGTTGACTTTTGAATGGGGCGTAGTCGTCAGGTATCTGGTCCAATGGCTATCCACGCTCAACCCAACTGAGGACTCGTGCTAAGGTGGGGTCGCGTTTCGTTTCCATCACGATATCTCAGGCTGTTAATGGCGGTGTTCGAAGTGTCTCGATCTGCAACGTTGTCACTGTTGGCGTGGGGTCATCAATGGTCTCTGGAAGTGGTGCTCGGATCAATGCGTCGGCATGGGGAATGGCCTTCCTCGGGCGGTGTTGCAGCTGATAATTACAGGCAGCCAAGAATTCTGACCAGCGAGTCATTCTGGGGGATAATATATAGGGGGTTGGCCTATCTCCCGCTATTATTCCCAGCAAAGGTTTGTGGTCAGTCACTATAGTAAAGGCTCGGTCGTACACATACTCATGAAATCTCTTGACAGCAGACACAATAGCAAGGGCTTCTTTATCAATCTGACTGTAATTGTGTTTTGCTTTTGAAAGCGTCTTTGAGAAATAGGCAACAGGGGCTTCGCTACCATTTGGCAAAACATGGCTCAAAATGGCACCTACTCCAAAAGGCGATGCATCATACATGATCGTTAAAGGCAAAGTCTCATTGTACTGCATCAGTACAGCGTCAGAAGTCAATAATTTTTTTACATTTCGAAACGCCTGCTCTTCTCCGTGTCCCCATACCCAGATTGCTTTTTTGTCCAATAAATGATGTAGGGGTTTGGCTACTGTTGCTTTGTGCGGCAAGAAAACGTTATAAAAATTGATAAGGCCTAGAAACGCCTGGAGGTCGGCCTTATTTCAGGGTTTTGGGGCATTCTTGATTGCCCTCAGTTTGCTATCGGTAGGCTGAATGCCATGACTATCAATTAAATATCCTAAAAATTCGACACGATCCGTGCACAGTTTACACTTGTTTTTCTTAACTTTAAGACCTGCATCTTTGAATCTCTGGAGAGCCAACCTCAGGCGATCCCGTAATATTTGCGGGGTAGGGGCAGCGATTAACACATCATCAAAGTATGGGACAATGCCTTTTATCCCTTGTAATAATCTTTCCATCAAACTTTGAAAGATTCCCAGGGCTACGCTCACTCCAAATTGGAGTCGGTTACATTTAAATGCACCTCGGTGCGTANGAAGACTTTTCCGCCCCCCAGGGAATGGAGGAGGTGCTGCACCACCGGTACTGGATAAACGTTTTGTTGAAGGGCATGGTTCAGGGTGGCTTGGTAGTCCCCACAAATTCTTATCGATCCATCCGGCTTAATGGGTGTAACGATTGGGGTTTCCCAGGGAGAGTGATCGATTGGTTCTCACACACCCTGGGCTATTAATGTATCAAGCTGCTCATCAATCTTTGGTTTAAGGGCAAATGGAACTCGACGAGGCTTATGGCGGATGGGAGCTATTTTGGGATTGAGGTTAAATGATATCAGGGTCCCCTTGTACTCACCTAGTTTTTCTGCAAAGACGTCCTTGAATTCTTGGACGAGGTCCTCTTCCCAGTCACTGCTACTGATTCGGTGAATGCCTGCCACTTCAATTCCAAGTGGAGCAAACCATTGGAGGCCTAACAGGCTAGGCCGATCCTTGTCGATCACAGTCAGCGGTAGGAATGCTGTACAGTTCTTGAACGATACCTGGACTCGACTGGATCCTACGACTGGAATCCGATTCCCTTGATAGTCTTTGAGTATGAGTCTTTGGGATCGGAGGTCTTGTCGCCGGACTTTAGGGATGAGCTGCTTGAGGGTGTTCCAGGAAACCATCGAGAGAGATGATCCTGAGTCAACTTTCATCAGGCAGGGCTGGTTTTCGATGGCCACTTTAACTCGGATCTTCTTGGCATCCAGAGAGGAGGCGTGACCGATCGTGATAGTTTGGTGAGCCTCTTCTTGCTTCGTGGGGGGTTTAGGGTTTTGTTTCTGTAGGAGTGGTTGTTCCATTGGTGGTTCACTGGTTCTTGCCTTACAGGACGGCTTCCTGTCAGTTGGCAATAGTTAGCCCCCCTCGAGGGCTGGCTGGGTCCTATTTGACTTCTACAGACCCGTCCGATATGGCCTCGTTTCCCGCACACATAGCAGAGCGCGTCGAGGAATTTGCATTCTGATCGGGGGTGGCTTGCCCCGCAACCAGTGCATTGGTACTGAGATTTCTGGCGTTGGTCCCATTCGGACCGAAGTCGGTGGACCTCTTCTTCGTCACTGTTTGATGACAAAGAGAGGTCCTCCTGGTTGGCCGTTTGGAGACGCCCTTCTGACTTGGGTGAGATTTCATGGGTCGGTTGGTGAACCAGAGCAAGGTTGCAGCACATTCGGGCAGCCGACTTCCTGGTTGCTTCTGCCGCAGTAGCTTCAGCGATAGCATCGGCAAGGCTGATGTCACCTTTCACCATCAACTTGCTTTGGATGTGTGGTGCATCCAATCCCAGAACTATTCTGTCTCTGAGGGCTTCTTCGAGGTTGGCAAACCCACATAGGCCTCCCAGATTCCGGAGATCCGCTATGAAATCAGCAACACTTTCGCCCTTCTGTTGACTTCTTTGATAAAATTCATGCCTTCTGACAAGCGTTGGCACGATTGGTGTGTAGTGGGCCCTCAGTAGAGGTTCGAGGATGTCCCAGTCCATAGACTTCACTTCTGCCAGTTTCGCTAGTGCCTTGGCCATCTTGAATAGGGTCGGCCCGCAATGGGTTAGGAATACCGCCCATTTCTTCCCGGTAATGGCATCCTTCAAATTGTTGGTTTACAGGAACATCTGGAAGCGATCCATATAGGAATCCCAGTCTTCTTGCGCTGGGTCGAATGGAGCGGGTGGTATGATGCCGCTGGACATGGTTCCGCCGTTGTGCGTTCAGCCATGTGCTCGGTTATCATTCTTCGTTGTTCAGTCAGCTCTGACGTCTCCACATCCCACCTTCGTCGCCAGTGTTATGTTCTGAGCGTGGGCGCGAAGAATGAAGACGAGCTGGTGAAATGGTGAACTTCAAAACTCTTTATTAACATGGTGTGACAGCTCTGCTCTATGGCTGCAATGGCCCTCCTAATATAGGCAACTTATTAGATATTCAACCAATGAAAACCAGGGAGAGCTAGCTCCGTTGACCAATGGGAGAGGTTCGTTAATAGCCAATCAGATTCACCTGAACGGACCAATCTGATGTCGCCATTAACAGCCAATCAGAAGTGCAAGGCCAGAACCCTGCACTTAACTTCAAGCTCTTGATAACTTTATTAAACACATTTATTCATTCACAACATGGAGTATCAAGAAAAATCAAAGATTTGAACAGGGATAACAAAAGTTTCTTATGAGTTCTCAGATATTTCATTGAGTCTGGTTTCCTGGATCAATTTATGACATATTTTGAGATTAAGCTGAGGTAAAAATTTGATCTGAATGTTCTGATATGAACAACATGTCTCGATTTGATGCTAGTATATCAGTTTTGAAAACACATAATCATGTGGCTTAATCCAACCTTTGCACATTTTTGTTATTTTAGGTAAACTTTTACTCGAGGTGAATACTGCTTCTTTTTAAAACAATTCAGGAAATAGCTGGAAAGTAGTGAACACTTTTTTCTAGTGTAATGGCAAATTAAATAAAGAAATGGCCCACTTCAAAAATTGTCCATGTTCAGAAGATGTTGTGAAGAAAATTTGCCCTCAATGAAAAAACAAAACAAAATCCCATTTGCAATAGGGGCTGCAGTTCACCTACTATTCCACCAGACTCATGATTTGTTGAAGTCTATAGGAATGACAAATAAGTCACTTGATGTGTGGAAGGATAAATGAGCTCAGGAAGAAGGAAAGAACAGAAGAAATTATTTAGTTTTGATCAATTCTTCTGAGACAAGAAGCCAGGCAATGTCAGTGACAGAGCTTAGTTGTAATAAGTGGTTAATAGAGATGCTTTTTTGTGGTGAAGCCATCCTATCCAGGAAGTGCCTTTCTGAAAAGCTCACCCTTTTACAGATTGTGTGTCTATCAGTCATAGCTGGCACTCTTCATTCAGTTACTAAGACATTAAAAAGCAGGAACAGACATTATTCTAAAAAAGACAGAGGTGTGGTAGCATGTTTGACTTCATACTGTCACTTCCAGATAAACTAAGTATTACATTTATTGTAAAAAAACAAAAGAAGGAAAGGAGGAAGGAAGGAAGGAGTGATGAGGTAGAGGCAGAGGGAGGGAGGGAGGGAGAAGATTTAGAGCAAAAGTTATTACCTGTGTAATACTTGAGGGACATGAGCAGGCTAGAAAAGAAAGAAAGAAAGAAAGAAAGAAAGAAAGAAAGAAAGAAAGAAAGAAAGAAAGAAAGAAAGAAAGAAAGAAAGAAAGAAAGAAAGAAAGAAAGAAAGAAGGAGGAATAGAATAGAATAGAATTCTTTATTACCTAAGTGTGATTGGACAAGGAAGGAAGGAAGGAAGGAAGGAAGGAAGGAAGGAAGGAAGGAAGGAAGGAAGGAAGGAAGGAAGGAAGGAAGGAAGGAATTTGGGTCAGGTGGTCCTTGATTTAGGACTATTTGTTTAATAATAGTTCAGAGATACAACAATGCTTTAATAAGAGCCTGATCCTCAAAATTATAAGCATTGCTCCACACCCATGGCCACTTAATTGCAATTTGGGCACTTGGCAATTGGCTTGCATTTACAACTGTTGCAGTGTCCCAGGGTCATGTGATTCCAATTTGCCACTTTCCCAGCTGGCTTCTGACAGATAAACTCAATGGGGAAAGTCAGTCAAGACACACTTAACAATTGTGTGATTCCCTTATCAATTGCAGTATAAAGGGGCATAAAACAAGATCTCGTCCCATGATCAGACTGCATCGCTCAGCAACCAAAATTCTGGTCTCAACATTGGTTTTGAGTTGAAAACTAGTGTTGGAGATATAATGGAATAAACAAATGTATAATTAAATGGGCACCATGTTAATCTCTTAAATCAGAAGCAATGTATAGTCTTGAATCTCTTGAAAATGATGGACAGTGGTTGGCAAAATCCACCATTTCAAATTCTGGTAACCAGAATAACAGAATACCAGAGTTGGAAGGGACCTTGGAGGTCTTCTAGTCCAATTTCCTGCTCAAGCAGGAAACCCTATATCATTTCAGACAATTGGCTGTCCAGTGTCTTTTTAAAAGCCTCCAGTGATGGAGCACCCACAACTTCTGAAAGCAAGTCATTCCACTGGTCAATTGTTCTCACTATCAGGACATTTCTTCTTAGTCAAAGTTGGTTTTCTTTTTAATGCCTCAAATGTGCTTTTTTCAAGAGGCAACTGGACTTTCTTGTTTTTCTTTGAAGACATATTGCTTCTCATCCAAGAAGCTTCTTCAGAACTGAAGAAGATTCTTGGATGAGAACTGAAACATCTTAAAAAGAAACAAACAAACAAGAAAGTCCAGTTGCCTCTTGTGGGGAAAAAAGCACCTTTGGGACCAACCATGACTCAATTGGTGGAATTCTTAAGCCAAATGTCTGTCCATCTGGTTAAAAACAGGAGAATGCAGTAATTGTGACAGAACCTTATACATAATGATTGAAGCTAATATAGAGTGAGAGCAGGGACACTTGGGCAATCAGACTATGGAAATTAGATTATGAAATTTATTATTTCAGTTATTCTGCCCTTTTGTTCATTTTTCTCATGTTTCTTGTGTTTAATCGAGAAATAAGTAAACTCACATTGTCTCATAAGTCTTATCCTAATTCAGTGCACTCCTGAATAGAATATCTGCCTTATACGTAAGGCATATATTTATGGGAACAATATTTATCAAACAATTGGGAAAGCTGCACCTGATGAATGATTGTCTGGCAAAATTCCTCCCAAATTAATCTGAAAGGTCATAATGTGGGCATATGAATCTTAATACACAAAAGCATACAAGTATTTGCAGTTGACTTGACAAATTGCAAGAAACATTTTTGATGGTAGTTTCCTGGGTTTCGAAGCATGAATGAAAATGATTTTATAATGTCATCTTCAAGTGAAGATTTTATTATGATGGAATTACAATTTATTTTGAGGCTTTCAAAACGACCATCAGAGGTTATGCCATCACTCATGAAACAAAAAGTTCTGTCTATGCTGAATTACATTCTCCTGTCTCTGGGTTTGATTGCATTATCATTCTCATTATTCAAAGGAATGGAATAGCAAGCAGGTAAAATTAAATCAAAGCCCTCTCTTTGATCCTCTTCCAGAGTCAGATAGCATCACCAATAATTATTCAGACAAAAAGTTGAGACCGTGTTATCTGGGCAACATGTGTCAGGCTGGTTATTCTACATATCGAGATTGTGTTATGTTCAGGAAGAAGATGTTTGCAGAATGAACCACAATGGTCAAACAAACAATAATTCTAACAATTAGAGGTGAGCTTATCCAGGTTGAACTGAGTGATAATCAACATATTCCCTTCCAACTCCTGATTATTTCATGTTTGTTAACAACCGTAGGTTGATACTCTTTTCATAAATCAATAATTCCATAATTGTTAACATTTTAACTTGCATGGATAGTTTAGTGAAGAGAAGAGAAGGACCAGGGGAGACATGATAACAGTCTTCCAATATTTGAGGGGCTGCCACAGAGAGGAGGAAGGGGTCGAGCTATTTTCCAAAGCACCTAAAGGCCAGACAAGGAATAACGGATGGAAACTGAACAAGGAGAGATTCAACCTTGAAATAAGGAGGAATTTTCTGACAGTGAGAACAATAAATCAGTGGAACAGAAGTTCAAACGTTGTGGGAGCTTCATCACTGGAGGCTTTCAAGAAGAAACTCAACTTCCACCTGTCAGAAATGGTGTAGGGTCTCCTACTTGGGCAGGGGGTTTGACTAGATGACCTACAAGATCCCTTCCAACTCTGTTAATCTGTTAATACTTCTATCAAAGAATCTCACCAACATAAAAAGAAAAAGACCCTTTTCCCCAAGAAAAGCACTAACTGAATTGTCATCGTGGAACATTTTTTCTTGTAAACCAAACCAAAACATACATCCAAATTTTGAAGGAGAGAGCTAGCTACTGACAAATGTGAATTAATTTGATTTTTGGCTCAAGGTGGCAAACACATATTTAATACTCTTTCCTTCAATTTCCCTCACAGCACCCCTTCAAGGTGGGTTGGTCTGAAAGAGAGTGACTGGCCCAAAGTCACCCAGCCAGTTTTTCATATCTAAGGCTGGACTAGAATTCACCCTTTCCTGATGATTGACCCAAAGTCATCCAACTGGCTTTCATGACTAAGGCAGTCTAGATGTCACTGTCTCCTGATGATTTACCCAAAGTCACCTAGTCAGTTAAGATAGGACTAGAATTCACAGTCTCCTGGTTTCTTGCGGATGCCTTCACCACTTGGCCAAACTTGGGTCATATTCTATAGGCAGATAAAAATTGCTGTAATATATCTTTGTTTCACTATTGGATACTCATATTTTTTCACTATGTTGGTTGATCAGGGATCGCATATTGAACATGTTAATATCTAAATCCATAAGAATTCTCATGGTATGGAGCCATGTGCTGATATTCATGGCTGGTAAATGAAGACCAATAGAGGAGAATCCATGTTTCATTTAATGATCACACAAGATATCCTAACCAAAGAATTTAAGACTCATAGTATTTCCTAAACAAATCCTCGGAGTGACATGTTCATTTTAATAAACTTTGGTTTGCTTAGCATCGCAAACAGCAGTGATAAAAATGAACTACAGCGGAAATAAAATAACACAATCATATCATGAACAGATACAGACTTCAAGTTAGGTCTGCAGAAAAAAAAAAACAATTGCAACCAGCTTGCCTTCCATTGAGGACCTGTACACTGCATAGGTCAGGAAGAGGCTTAAGAAAATAACTACAGACCCCTCACATCTTGGACATCTGTTTCAACTCCTGCTATCGGGCATTGAATGCCAAAACAACTACTGTGTTTCTCCAAAAAGAAGGCCAGGTCTTATTTTCTTTTGACCCCACCCAAAAATGGCTAGGCCTTCTTTTTGGAGGGTTGTAATTATTGACTGACCTCATGGCAGTGGCACTGACAGCCCAGCGTAGCAGGAGCCTGCTGCTGGCCTACTTCTGTGGCCACTTGCTGCTACTCACACGCCATCACTCCGGCTTCCATTTCTCTTCCAGATGTCTTCTGGAAAGCTCTCTGAAGCTGATAATAGAACTCCAGATTGAGCTCTATTATTATTCCGGCAGGCATCTGAAGACAAAATGGAGGCCAGGATGATGCGTGTGAGTGGCAACAAATGGTCGCAGAAGAAGTGGCTGCAGAAGGCGGTGAGGCAGGTGTGGGGGTGTGCAAGGCCTAGAAAGTAGGGCAGCTCCACTCCCACTCCCATCCCCACCCTAGCTTATTCTTTTACCCGTGTGCCTCACCCCACCCCCTGCACCCCGGGGTCGGCGGGGTCTTAATTAGGGCTAATTTTGTGGGTGGGACTTAATTTGATCGCATGTGCTCAAAAACATGATAGGGCTTCTTTTCAAGGTGGGTTGTCTTTTTGGAGAAACACGGCAGGCACAAAAACAGTCTTTTCCCCTTGTGCCATCGCTCTGCTGAGCACCTAATTCCCACCATACTGCTCTTATGTCTAAGTATATTTACCCATTGTAGTATGGCTGTATTACTATTATCCTTCTCATCTTTCATATTATTCTCCCACTGATATCTTATGATTATATTACCTTGTAGTTTGTGTGTGCACTGAGTGCTTATGCACCAGAGACAAATTCCTTGTGTGTCCAATCACATTTGGCCAGCAAATTATTCTCTCCTCTCCTCTTCTCCTCTCTTCTCCCCTCTATCCCGTCCTTCCTCCCTCCTCTCTTCTCCTTTCCCCTCTCCTCCCCTTCATCCCCTTCCTTCTCCTTCCCTTTCCTTCTCTTCTCTTCTCTTTCTATTCCTACTTCTATTCCATTCCATTTCATTCCACTCCACTCCACTCCACTCCACTCCACTCCACTCCACTCCACTCCATTCTTAATTCTATTCTATTCTGTTCTGTTCTATTCTTAAATTGTTCTCTACATGATAATAGCAATAGCAATAGCGCTTAGACTTATATACCACTTCACAGTGCTTTACAGACTTCTCTAAGCAGTTTACAGAGCCAGTCTGCTGCCCCCAACAATCTGGGTCCTCATTTTACCCACCTTGGAAGGACGGAAGGCTGAGTCAACCTTGATAAATATGAACAAAGGTTTGAGTATTAAGACATCTACTTCAAATCTTTGTTTATCTCTGTCATTTACCATGTTGCCCCTTCCCAGTGATAACTCATTATATGTTGGAAAAACATACCTGCACATCTATCTCAATATGTGCATATAGTGTGATGAGATCTGAGCAATCCACAATGAGATATAATTTCACAGTGTTTATTGCTTAAGAAAAGACCTTCAGACTTAACTAGGATAAATCTACAGATTAATTAAAATGAAATGCTGGATATTTATTTTATGTTATAGGCCTGTGATGAATAGCTCCAAAACCCATGTCACAAATAAATAAACAGTCTTTCATTTCTTGTATGAAACTGCACACATACTTTGATTTATTGGTGGCCAAGGATGTCTCAATGAACGTAATCACTTGATCATAATAGATCATATTGCATTAGGATATATCTGGGGACATAATTTACTTTCCAAAGTGTGAAGTATTAGCTCTACTGAAATAATGTCTAGAACAGAGCACTTTGAATTCATTAAGTGCAAGCTTTGGACTTTAAAACGTTAATAATATTGTAAACTAAAGGTACACTTTGTGTACTATAAATCTCAGTGTCTGTTCATCCTTTGCGCACAATAAATACACTTCTCATCAACTTTTAATTATGCTGTTTACATTACTCTGTCCTGAAGAGGATAGCTCTCAGTAAATCACCTACTTCTAATGTATACTGCGGCATAAGTTCAGTTAATTAAACTATATATTTTATTGGTTCTTGCACGTCCATCTTGCAAATGTACACTGTTCTAATGGAGGGGAGAGGACCTTGGAGAAGTCTTTATTCATCCTGGAATCAGTGCCAGAGAATTGCCTGGATGGAATCTGAATTTTGTTGTCTTCTTGTGAATTTCTACTTAGTCAATCAGAATAGAGATGAAAGGGACCTTGGAGGTCTTCTAATCCAGCCCCTTGCTCAAGCAGGAGACCCTATACCATTTCAGACAAGTGGCTGTCCAGTCTCTTCCTACAAACCTCCAATGATGGAGCACCCACAGCTTCTGAAGACAAGTTGATCCATTGGTTCATTGTTATCACTGTTCAGAAGTTTCTCCTTAATTTCAGGATGCTTCTCTCCTGGATTAATTTCCATCCATTGTTACTTGTTTTACCTTCTGGTGCTTTGGAGAATAAGTTGACCCCTTCTTCTTTGTGGCAGTCCCTCAAACATTGGAAGACTGCTTTCATGTCCCTCCTAGTCCTTCTTTTCACTAGACTAGATGTACCCAATTCCTGCAACCCTTCTTCATATGTTTTAGCCCAGTAGTGGGATTCAAATTTTTTTAATACAGGTTCTGTGGGCATGGCTTGATGGGCATAGCAGTGGAAAGATACTGCCAAATCCCCCTTCCCTCCCCGCCCCACTAACCTGCTTTCCAGCTCCATTCTCCTGTGCAGAGCAACCAAAGAAGACCCAGCCGATCAGCTGGGACTCAACGGGAGGCAGAGAAGAGATGGGGTTGGCGGGGCCAGTCAGAGGTGGGATTGGCCGGTTCTCCAAACTACTCCAAATTTCCACTACTGGTTCTCCAGAACTGGTCAGAACGTGCTGAATACCCACCTCTGTTTTAGCTTGTTTCCTTCTTCCCATTCTCTTTAGCTCTCTAGTTCTATTTTAATTTCGCCTCAAAAGGACATGGGAGAGAATAGATCTTTTCTGAACAATAAACCCTCTTTTTTTACTCTTCAGTCACCTTGAGATGCTTAAGAGCCTCTATATTTCTTAAACTTCCCCCCACCGTGATTCTTTTATTGATGGAGTCCACTCTTCTAGAGCTCCATGCCAACTGATCAGTACTTAATATGAAAATGGCCTGGAGCTCTGGAACCAATCACCTTGGACTTGAAAGGCAGACAGCAAAATCCAAGCTCACCGAAAAGAAGGATACTTATTCATCTTATTGTCAAGCAAAGAGAGGCCATTACAAAAGGGGATGAGTTTTTTTCTCCTTTTTTTACTGCAGTAAATGGGGCAAAGTCCTTGGGGAAGTGGTCTTAGCCACGATAATCAGACTCATTGGACTAATATCGGCCACAGCTGCCATCAGAGGAGGCTGGATGTAAATTATAAACTAGACAATTGCCAGTGGAATTATATCACAAATGGAAAAAATAGATCTTTTTAAAAGAAAAGCAATATTTGTTTTTGCTCCCTCCCTCCCTCCCTTGCCTTCCTCCCCCCTTACTTTCTTTCTTACTTCTTCCCTCCCTCCCTTCCCTTTCCTCCCTCCCTCCCCTCCCTCCCCCTTTACTTTCTTTCTTACTTCTTCCCTCCCTTCCCTCCCTTCCCTCCCTCCCTCCTTCCCTCCCTCCCCCTCTCTCCCTCTCTTGCCTCACTCACTCATTCACTCATTCACTTACTTTCTTCTTCCCTTCCTGTCTCCCTTCCTCACTCATACACTCACTTACGTTCTTACTTTATTATTTATTTCTTCCCTCTGTCCCTCCGTTCCTCTGTCCCCCTCTCTCCCTTGACTCACTCACTCCCTCACTCATTCATTCACTTACTTACTTTTGCCCTCCCTCCCTTCCCTTCCGCCTTCCCTCTCTCCCTCCAGTAATTGTGTAGAAATATAACTTGTCCAAGAGGTGCTTGTAGCCTATACAGCTAATCTTCAACTTACAATGACAAACTGAGACCAGAATTTCCGAGTTGCTAAGCGAGGTGGTTATTAAATGAGCTGCGACCGATTTTACAAACCTCCCATGGTTGAGCAAATCATGAGACAGTAAAACAAACCCAGCTTCCCACCCCTTGATTTTGCTCGTTGGAAGCCAGCTGGGAATGTCACCTACAGTGATCAAATGAACCCAGGACGCTGCCACCTTTCAGAAATACATGCCAGTTGCCAAGTGTCTAAATTTTGATCACATGACCATGGAGATGTTGCAATGGTGGTAAGCATGAAGACCAGTCACAAGTTCCTTTTGTCATTGCAACTTTGAACGATTGCAAAATGAACGGTTATAAATTGAGGATTCCCTGTAATGCTGAACTAGGAGCAACAGTGCTGTCAAGAAAGTTCCTAGCTGCTGTAATGATACCTAAATTTTTGCTTGTGCATAAAACTGGTCTTGCTCACCAGCCTTGGCTCACATCATGACAGCAATACATCTTCAGTGCAATTCACTTCGGTGATGTATTACAGCAACCTATCATTAGTGCAACAGAACTCCAAGATGCTTTGATGATGTATTAATGGAATGCCTCATCCGAATGAGTCACTTTCTTGATGTATCACTCAACAGATGGGCCACGTGCCCATTGAACATATCAGGGGAAACCTAGGAGGGAAAATCTAAGACATTCTTTAAAGCAAGTGCGTTAAACTCAATTACACTGAGGGTTGTATTTGACTGTGGGGGGCATGGGGGGAGTGGGTGTGGCCAGGGTGGGTGTGGCCAGATCGATGTCAGTCATGTGAAGGGCGCCTGTGGCAGCCCCAGCGCTCTGCCAGCAAAAATGGGTTCCTGAGCTCTGTTTTCAGCTGCAACAGTCTCCTGCAACCCTCTGCTAAGGAAAATGGAGCTCGGGAAGGCTGCACGCTCCATTTTTGCTGGCAGAGCCACCTCAGGCCAATTCTTTACCGTTTTCAGGGTGTTCCTGCAGACCAGAACTAAGTACTGGATCTGGCTTCCAGGCTTTGAGTTTGACACTTTGAGTTTGGTGCTAGGGATTTGAACCGCCAAACTGCCGACCTTTCTGATCGACAAGCTCAGCCACTGAGCCACCGTGTCCTTCAAAAAATAATAGTAATAGGGGCTTCCGGTTTGAGCTTCTTTGGCGATAGACCGACATCTGTGATCATGCACAGTTTCGATCTGTGCTTACTTCTGGAGCACCCCAAGCTGGCTGGTTTCAGGGCTAAGCCACCCCATAGAGGTGGTGAAGAGGGGGGAGACTGCCAGCAGAGTCGAGGAGAGTCACATCTCTCCTCCCCAGCTGGTCATTACTCCCTTTCCCAAAGGTGGTTGTAGCTGTGGTCAGAAATGGCCACCTCAAAGAAGAACTCGACTGGAAAAGAATGTGCAGGAGGAAGATAAGAAGAGAAAGTTTTTGGCTGACCGGGTCAAACTGGAAAAACAACAGCACAAGGTATCCTGGAATTTGAATTATAAAGAACAACCTTGTTCCCAAAGAAGACTTTGAAGCGGCGAATGAGAGAGGGAAGGGAAAGGACTTGGTTTTTTTTTTCTTTTCTTCCATATATTGACAGCTAAGAGATTTAAACAAGAAACCAGCAAAAATCCACTTTGACATTAACAGGTATTTAAGCTGAAAATAAAATGTCAAAGGGATAATAAAGATTTCTGGATTCTCAAAAACTTTTAAAAGAAGGCAAAAAACAAAAGGGTGGGATCTGGAAAAATGGAGGAGACCACCTGGAAGTGAAAGGAATTAACAGTGAAACTTTAACAAGATTCCTAAAATATTAGGGGAATATTATAAGTGTTCCTAGAAGTATGATATGCTATTGAAAAGAAGTGTTAAAGATGTCAAAGATTATTACTAACATTAATGATAGAGCTGAATTGGAATAGAAAAAGTATTTTATTTATTATTGTTATATATGTGTGTGTGTGTGTGTGTGTGTGTGTGTATTCTTAAGTTTTTGCGGGTACTTACATGTATGGTATTCAGCTTTTTTGGGGTATTTTCCCATGTCATTGTAGTTGTGCTTTTAAAGTTGTAGCAACGTTTCGGCAGAATCTCATCTGCCATCATCAGGTTTCTGTATTGAACTGTACTGTACTGCAGCCTGATGATGGCAGATGAGATTCTGACAAAACGTTGCTACAACTTTAAAAGCACAACTATAATGATGTGGGAAAATACCCGAACAAAGCTGAAGCAGAATTCGAGTGGAAGTTATGTGCTATATTGAATGTTATAATTGTAAAGGCATAAATTGAAATTTAAGTAAGAGCTGAATGGATAAAAATTAAAAGATATAAAGGTTTCATACTCCAAGTTGTAACTACAGGGAAAAAATTTATTAAATGAGAAAAGAAAATATGAAATTGAAACAGGACAGACAAAAGTATAAATATGATAACCAGAAAGATACTGAAACTTAGAAAAAGATATATATAATTGAAAGGAATGAGATAATTAAAAGTAAGATTGAGAAAACTAAGAGAAGGGAAAAATTATTGAGAAAATGTTAAAATAGTAATAAGATATGGAATAGAACACAAAAATGAATATGTAATTGAATTTGTGTCTGTATGGAGAAGTGACAACCCAGGACCAAGCTATTTTTTTAAAAAAAGAAATTCTACTTGTATTATGTTTTGTGAAAACAACAACAACAACAACAACAATAATAATAATAATAATAACCTACCACCCTCACCCCTTGGTGATGACACACACTCATATCAGCCATTTAATGGGCTCCAGAAGAGTATTAGTGAGGGGGATGTTATAATCTCCGCGGGGATGATGTTCCAGAGAAAAGGAGCCACCACAGAGAAGGCCCTTCTTCTGGGTCCCTCCAGGTGTATCTCCCTCAAGGATGGGACCTGCAACATTCCTTGACTCCCCGCTCTGGTGAGTTGGGTAGATGTGACTGGCAAGAGATGGTTGTTCCTCAGATCACCTGGCCCCAAAGCCATGAAGGGCTTTAAAAATGACAACCAGTATCTTGAATTGCACCCAGAAGCAAATCAGCAACCAATGCAGCTCCTGTGGGAGAAGTGACACATATGCACCCCAAGCTCCGAACAGAACCATGCGGGACATTCCTAAAACTTGACTTTATTCTTTACAGACATGGGGCAAATAGGTTGAAGACACGTTCTCTAAAATAGACGTATGTTTTGTATATCTAACATTCAGTGAAAAACGGTTTGCTTTAAGAAATAGGAGAAACGAGTTTTGCTCAAAAACAACAACAACAACAAAAAACAACAACCCACATGCCTGGTTGGCTGCATTAATGTTATGTTTCAGTTCACTCCCACCTTGGTTTGCCTGCTCTCGCTTGCACAATATGCCTCAGTGTGTAAGTGTTGCTGATAAAAATGTTGGCTCATGTTGGACCTCACTTGGAAACAGATGGCCCTTTTGTTGACATTGGCCTACATTTGTAAAACTTGAAGAGCTGTGAATTTTCTTTAATATGAACTGCGGTCTCCTGAATTGGTTGGAATTGTGGCATGTAGGCTATTACACAGCATGAAGGATGTTGAAGGCTTTCAGTGGGCTGTCTGAAGTCATTTACAAGTGCAACATTGTCCCATTTTTGTGGGCTGAATTCCTTGACAGTTCCCTGCAACCATCAATGGAGAGAATAAGCTCCATATTGAGACTGTGCTTTTAACAGGGCTTTCCCCACCCCTTGGTACTTGAAGCAAAAGAACCAGAAAATAAAAAATAAAAAAAACTGGTAGAATTTAGGTACCAAAATGAGGACATTCAAGACAATTAAAGTCACCATTCTCTTCTAAAGTCCTTACACACATCTCCTGCTTTATTTGGGCATTCCAGCCAAAACTGCTTTTGTTTTAATATGTGGATTAAAGTAAGATACAACCTGAGCTCAGATTTACAGATTAACACACTGTAAGGTGGTATATAAGTGTAAGGGCTATTGCTATTGGTATCCAAGACCTACCCATACTTACCCATAAATTCCAGGCATTTAAATATTTTTAAAATAGAAATTGATCATGCGATCCTATTTCAAATGTCAACTGAATCAGTCCTAGAGGACTGCATTCAGTTTTAGTCATCACGCTGTAAAAAAGATGTTGAGACTCTAGAAGAAGTGCAGAGAAGAGCAACCAAGATGATTTAGGGGACTGGAGGCTCAAACATACGATGAACAGTTGCAGGAACTGGGCATAGCTAGTCTAGTAAAGAAAAGAAAAGGACCAGGGGGGACATGATAGCAGTCTTCCAATATTTGGGGGGCTGCCACAGAGAGAAAGAGGTCAAGCTATTTTCCAAAGCACTTGAAGGCCAGGCAAAGAATAATGAATGGAAACTGATCAAGGAGAGATTCAACCTGGAAATAAGGAGAAACTTTCTGACAGTGAGAACAATCAACCAATGGAACAGAAGTTGCCTTCAGAGGTTGTGAGAGCTTCATCACTGGAAGCTTTCAAGAAAAGACTGGACAGCCATCTGTCAGAAATGGTTTAGGATCTCCTGCTTGGGCAGGGAGGGTTGGACTAGATCCAACTCTGTTCTATCTCTGTCTTCTTTATATTCAATCCTAATGGATATTTTGGTTGTCCAAGCTTATACCAAGATCAAACCCTGGATAGCCATTTGCCCAGAATCATACAGGAGCTCCTCCTTGAGCAGGGGTTTGGATTAGAAGACCTCCAAAGTCTTTTCCAAATCTATTGTTCTGTGTTTTGTGGTCTAAAACTTTCCCTATAGGATCAGATCACCAACTCAATTCAGATGTTTCATTCAGATTTTTTAAAAAATGGACAGTCAATTCAATTCCATTCACACATTTGAATCAAACCCCTTAATCCAACCAATCTGCTCAAAAAATCAGGTTCAGTCAATTGAACTGGATCCAGGTCATATGGATTTCATTGATTAAGATGTATAAAATGCCTAAAACGATTAGATCCTTTGCAATGAAATTGATTGTTTATATTCACATATAATGACTTCATCCAATGGCATATCAGGTTCAGTGGAATATAAAATTATGTCACCAAAGATTTGAAAGGGACAAATTTGAAATTTTCACTCCCATTATATTTTTAATAGCACACATTAATAATTCCACCCCCCCCAACAAAAAAAAAATCAAACCACTATAGATAAAAACAGAACACACACAAAAAACAGCATCTGAAAAAAATATGCTGAAAGCTACATACAAACAGGGGTAGTTATATTTTAAAAAGAGCTTACATTGAGAAAATTTACATTTAAAAAGCCTACATCAGGAAATCTATATGTCAAGGCCTGAAAGCTGGATAATCTGCATTTTAAAAAGGCTCTTGGGAAATTAACATTTTAACAACTGCATAAATTAGCAAAGATGGATACCAAAGCTTGGTATGTTAAAAGACAATGAAACATATAATGATGTTAAGAGTTTGGAAAGAGTGCAGAGAAGAGCAACCAGGATGATTAGGGGACTGGAGGCTAAAACATATGAAGAACGGTTGCAGGAACTGGGCTAGGAATAATGGATGGAAACTGATCCAGGAGAGATTAAATCTGGAAATAAGGATAAACTTTCTAACAGTGAGAACAACCAACCAATGGAACAGAATTTGCCTTCAGAACTTGTGGGAGCTTCATCCCTGGAAGCTTTCAAGAAGAGACTGGACTGCCATCTGTCAGAAATGGTGTAGAGTCTCTGTTGTGAATTAATAAAAGTGCTTAAATAAAGATTATTAAAACCTTTAGAAAAGTGCAGGGTTCTGACCCTGCACTTCTGATTGGCCGATAATAGCGACATCTGATTGGTCCATTCAGGAGAATCTGATTGGCTATTAGTGGGCCCCTTTCATTGGTCAAGGGAACTAACACTTCCCGTTTCTTATTGGTTACTTGATCAGCAGCTTGCCTATAAAAAGGGCTATTGCTGCCGTAGTTTTTGCTCTGTTCCACAATGTTAAATAAAGAGTTGAAGTTCACTGTTCATCGTCTCGTCTCCACTTCTTGCGCCCATGCGCAGAACTTAACACTGCCGACGAAGGTGGGATGTGGAGATGTCAGAGCTGGCTGAGCACTACAGAGCGCTTAACAGAGCACGTGGCTGAAGATGCACCAATGGCTGAACCATGTCCAGCAGCATCATACCACCCGCTCCATTCGACCCGGCACAAGAAGACTGGGACTCATATATGGACCGATTCCAGATGTTTCTGGAGACCAACAACTTGAAGGATGCCACTACCGGAAAAAAGCGAGCGGTATTCCTAACTCACTGTGGGTCGACCATGTTTAAGATGGCCAAGGCACTAGCTAAACCGGCTGAGGTGAAGTCCATGGACTGGGACGTCCTCAAGCCCCTTCTACGGGCCCACTATGCACCAACCATACCAACGCTTGTTCGAAGGCATGAATTTTACCAAAGAGATCAGCGGAAGGAAGAAAGCGTTGCAGATTTCATTGCGGATCTCCAGAATTTGGGAGGCCTCTGCGGGTTCGCCGACCTCGAAGAAGCCCTGAGAGACCGAATAGTTCTGGGACTAGATGCACCAGCTACACAAAGTAAGCTGATGGTGAAAGGTGACATTAGCCTTACAGATGCCATCGCTGATGCTACTGCAGCAGAAGCAACCAGGAAGTCGGCAGCCCGAATGCGCCGCACCCACGCCCCGCTCCGCCAACTCACCGGCGAAGCCTCACCTTGCCTGGAGGGACTGGAAATGACAGCCCACCACGAGGACCTCGAAGCGTCTTCAGAAAGTGATGAAGAAGAAAACAATCAGCTCCGGTCTGAATGAGACCAACGCCATCAACGTAACCAGAGATTGCAATACCAATGCACTGGTTGTGGGGCGAACCACCCATGATCAGACTGCAAATTCCTCGACGCGCTCTGCCATGTTTGCGGGAAAAGAGGCCACATCGGAAGAGTCTGCAGAAGCAAGCAAGGATCCAGCCCACCTCAGAGGGGGACCAACTACTGCCAACCCACAGGAAGTCGTCCTGTAAATTGAGAACCCTTGAACCACCAATGGAACAACCACTCCTACAGAAACAAACCACTAGCCCATTCAACGAAACGAGAAGAGACACACCAAACCATTACAATTGGTCACGCCTCATCACTAGATGCTAAGAAGATCCGGGTGAAGGTCACCATCAAAAACCAGCCCTGTATGATGGAAGTCGATTCAGGATCATCCCTCTCTATGGTTTCCTGGAAGACCCTTAAACAATTAATTCCCACCATCCGGCGGCAAAACCTCAGATTCCAAAGAATCATACTCAAGGACTATCAGGGAAATCGAATTCCAGTCGTTGGACCCAGCAAAGTCCATGTCTCATTTAAAAATTGTACAGCATCCCTACCCCTGACCGTAGTCGACAGGGATCAGCCTAGTTTGTTAGGCCTCCAATGGTTCGCTCCACTTGGAATTGAAGTAGCCGGCATTCACTGAACCAACAGCGACGACTGGGAAGAGGCCCTCGTATAGGAGTTCCAGGACATCTTTGCAGATAAATTAGGTGAGTACAAGGGGACCCGGATATCATTTAACCTTAACCCTGAAGTAGCTCCCATCCGCCTTAAGCCTTGTCGAGTTCCATTTGCCCTTAGACCAAAGATTGACGAGCAGCTTGATAAATTAATAGCCCAGGGTGTATTAGAACCAACCAACCACGCTCCCTGGGAAACCCCAATTGTAACACCCATCAAGCCGGATGGATCGTTCAGAATTTGTGGGGACTACCGAGCCACCCAGAATCATGCCCTTCAGCAGAACACTTACCCGGTACCAGTGGTACAACACCTTCTCCATTCCCTGGGGGGCGGAAAAGTCTTCACTAAACTGGATTTAGCACGGGCATACCAACAACTGCCTGTAGATAAAAAAACGGCAGAGGCACAAACGATCGTTACACACCGAGGTGCATTTAAATGCAACCGAATCCAATTTGGAGTTAGCATGGCCCCGGGAATTTTTCAGAGCTTGATGGAGAGACTATTACAAGGAATAAAAGGAGTTGTACCATATTTTGATGACGTTTTAATTGCTGCTCCGACTAGAGAAATACTAAGGGAGAGCCTGAGGTTGGTTCTCCAGAAATTTAAAGACTCTGGCCTCAAAGTTAAAAAAAATAAGTGTCAACTATGTACGGACAAAGTAGAATTTTTGGGGTACTTAATCGATAAACAAGGCATTCACCCCACCGATAGCAAGCTCAGGGCAATCAAGAACGCCCCAAGGCCCAGAAATAGGACTGATCTCCAAGCTTTCCTGGGCCTTATCAATTTTTACAACGTTTTCCTGCCCCACAAAGTAACCGTAGCCGAGCCCCTACATCGCCTGTTGGACAAAAAGGCAACCTTTGGGGACACCGAGAGGAACATGCGTTCCGACAAGTAAAAAACTTATTGACTTCAGACACTGTTTTGATGCAGTATAATGAGACTTTGCCTTTAATGATTACATGTGATGCATCACCATTCGGAGTGGGTGCCATTTTGAGCCATGTGTTACCAAAGGTAGTGAAGCCCCTATTGCCTACTTTTCAAAAACGCTATCAAAAGCTGAACGTAACTTTAGTCAAATCAATAAAGAAGCTCTTGCTGTGGTATCTGCTGTTAAACGATTCCATGAATATATTTATGGGCGAGTTTTTACTATAGTTACCGACCTCAAATCTTTGTTGGGAATTATAGCGGGAGACAAGCCAACCCCTTATATATTATCTCCCAGAATGACTCGCTGGTCAGAATTCTTGGCTGTATATAATTATAAGTTGCAACACCG
>BHEV01040389.1:0-17382 GCA_004319985.1 Emydocephalus ijimae | reverse complement strand
CCAATCCGATCCTGCCATTTAACAGCCAATCAGAAGTGCACGGCCAGAACCCTGCACTTAACTCCAAGCTCCAGATAACTTTATTAAAATCCTATGCATTCACAACACCTACAACCTTTGATTGCCTCATCCAAATGTTAACCAGAGCAAGCCAGGCTTTGCTTCCACACCTAATAATATCTGCCAGACAGAAGAGCCATGGAAACAAATGGCAACATTGCTGGTCGTTTTTAAAGCAAAGCATTTTTTATTGAGGTTTTTTTTATTTTCAAACAATAAAGAGAAACCTAAGAGAAAAAAGAAAAAAAAACTATGAGGCGCAAAAAAGAAAAAAGGAGAAGATAAAAAAGGGGAAATTAATCAAAGATGTAAATTCCACATGACAAAAATTAGCAAATACATTATGCAGCCTCTCTCTTTAATATTACAAAAACCTCTTTAACTCCACATTCAATTCTTTTTTCCATCACCAAATCCATAAATCATTATTTCACTTTTCTTTATTTTCAGCAAAAAGTTTATAACAGTTTTTCAAGCTTTTAAGAATGTACTTATCATTTTGTCCCTGACTAACCAGGTCACTTTTTCATTTCTGCCAGTTCTGATGTCTTCACAATCCATTCCCCCTTTGTGGAAATATTTCTCCATCATTGTGCATATAATAATCTGGCTTCGGTTACCATTTATAAAATCAATTTTACTTTTCTCTAATCGTAATTATTGAATTAATCCCAATAAAAGGGTCTGGGGTGGTTTCAATAAGCCTTTTTAAAAATTAGTATCATTGTATGCATTTATATCTATTTTTAAAATGTTTTCACAAGTCTGCCATGCATGGTTTTAATATTTCCAGCATTGATTTGAAGCACCTTTATATACACCTTTATATGTGATAATTTTGATAATTTTCCTCATGTCATATAGTAGTGGTACATCTACTATATATACTACTAAAATGCTCATTGGGTTTATCTGTTGTCTGCTTGTACCCTTTGCCCAAGTAGTGCATTTACCACAACAGTTTCTGAATGAAGGTACATAAAATCCACTAACCTAAAGAATGAGTTAAAAATCCAGGACCTTTTATTCCCATGGAACTATTTCCACAAGGTTCACACCAGTTTTATTCAGAAAACAATTGCATTGCAGCATCCCCAAGGTCATTTTCTGATGCTCTCAGCCAGCTTTCTATAAGCAAAGTCAATGGGAAGGCCAGCAAAAAGTCAGAAATCATTCATATTCCCACTGCTTTTTTGGCCATCCATAGTCATTCAATTTATCTGTTTAGAAAAGTATTGACTTGTTATTAAAGTATGTTTTCCACTATAAGTATATTTCTATTTATGATATTTACACTTCTTAGATGATCTAGCATTGGGATAAAAAAATGGTCAGACTAAAATTTAATGTTCATTCTGGTCATATCAGACTTTTCTCTCAAAGGATGATCCAACTAGTCACAGGGTTGTCTGGTGATCTTATAAAAATTCTCTCTTAAATTATAACACAATGTGAATTTCAATCCGTTTATCAATAAGATTTCCCATTTGTTCATTTATATATTATAACCAAAATGCATTTTCTCTTAACTTGTTCATCTTCAGTTTCAATTCTTAACATATGCTTATACATTTTTGCAATTTACATGTTCATCGTTTGTGCATAATTCATTTTCAATGTCTCTTATACTGTTTAATTTCAGGTATCTTTTTTATATATATTAAATCTTTCTCTTAATGGTGCATATAAAACTCATTGCAAACTGTATCCCTACAGCCAATTGTTTTCTTCTCTTCAAACAAGGACACTGGGTCAATTATCTCTTACTGGGTCTGGGCTCAAAATTAACCAACATAGGAGGAGCTAGTATCTATTAATGTGTGATATTTACGCTTGTTTTATTAATGAAGATCAAGTTAAATATTGTATATTGTATACATTAATAAGTAAGGAAGAGAACTCAGGATTAGCTGGAACCCTTGTCTAGCACTTTAATGAAATAGGAAACAAGAGGAACATGATCATCAGCATTTTTTTAATGTTGTTCATCTGTTCTTGTACTTTTGTCTTCAAAGTATTTTTCCTGTCCTGTAATGCTGTAAGACTGTTCTGTGAGAAAATAAAACAAGACAAAACAAAGCACTGGTTCAGATACATAAATAATTTGATCTAATAAAAGGCAGTTTTACATGTTCCACCTTTTCCCAAGCTGAGACATTAAGGGGTGATACTGCCAAAGAGCATGAGAAAGTGAATGGAGAGATAACTGAAAACACTCACATTTAATTCATTACTCTTGCTTGGTTGAGGATCAATAGTGGAGAATATATGTAACTCAGAGTTGAGTTGTGAGATTCTTGGTGTTCTCTAATTTGATTATCTTTTGGTAGACATTTCACTATCAGTCTACATAGCATCATCTGTGTTGTGACATGGAAAATGAGGTTGGTGGTTTAGGTATGGCCAGTTGCTCTATCATGTTTATATGAGTTTGGCAGGGTATGTAATATTGTTTTTCGATTGGCATGCTGTTGTCTGCAACTTATTGTGATTATTAGGTGCTTATTCCTGCTTGTCTGGTGTTGGTATGTAAGCATGCAGTAAAAGAGGATAAACCCAGGGCTATTTTTTTCCTTTCTTTGATCTTTAGTTTTTCTTTGGAATGTTTCATAATTAGAATCACTTCTATATGTCAACTGATTGCTGATTTGTCAGAGTGCCACGCATCAAAGAATTCTCTTGCATTCGTAGAGTCTTAACTTGATTTAAAATGTCAAGAGCTTTCCAGCTGAAATTGTGGTTGAACTTGTCCATGTGCTGTGAAATTATCAGATGTTCGTATTAACAGGCTGCTGACTGATGTTCAAAAGTGTATTCTGCCAAAACATCTACCAGCTCATTGTGCATAGTGATTTTCACATTGTTTTATATTGTATGTTGTAAATTACTTCCTGATTTGTCTTCTGGATTGTCTTCTGGAGAGTTTGGGCTGGGGTGGGGGTGGGGGGATTTTGCTGTTTTGTGGCTAAAGTGATGACAAGGGGCTGCATACCTGTTGGCAGTTTCTAAGATGTTTGTAATGTAAGGAAATGTTATCTATTATGTTATCTTGTAGGTGGTGAATGTTGTACTACAGTTGGTTGTGTGGGTAGACAATTTATAAAGTTATGTGAGATTTAATAGTAATGATGAGAAAATTCTAAATGACAGAGTGTTCTACGGTTATGCTAGAGGGGTCTCCAACCTTGGCAACTTTAAGCCTGGTGGACTTCAACTCCCAGAATTCCCCAGCCCAGCTGTTTTCTGGGGAATTCTGGGAATTGAAGTCCTCCAGGCTTAAAGTTGCCAAGGTTGGAGACCCCTGTGCTATACAAATGCTTCCATACACAAAACTTCCTAGCATTATCCTAGAACAGACCTCTGCCTATTGTCCTTCATTGTTATAACACAATGATTTTATTTCTTGTTATCATAGAAAACTTTCCCTTCCAAATACAACCTTCTTTTTCTTTGTTTTGACAGAAACCAAATAGAGGATCAGAGATCAGAGATCCTCTATTTGGTTGAGTTTACAGTATGTAAACTCAAACATTTATAAAATTCATAAAATTATGTGTGATTTAGGATATACATACCAGGAATTGTCTTTTGATTTTCTTTCACTTTGTATCCTTGAACTAGGCATCGACAAACAAAATTAAAATGATTGCTTAATTATTTTTATACCTTCCACACAACTTCTTAAGTCATTATTATAATTGTTTTAGAGGAAATTCAAATTGCATACACGAATTTTCAAAGGGATTGTAGATTTCAATTCACCTGGTTCATTTTACTTCTTGAACAATTTCAAGAAAAGTACTGTACTGTTTCTTTGTTTTTCCAGATTAGCATCACAACATGATAAGTTGGTATTTTGAGTCTTTCCAGTGGCTTTTCTGAAGAATTCATAGACATATATGTAATCAGATATATTATAATATTCATGAAAAGTACTTCAGGAAAAAATATACAAAAGAAACACACGCAAAAATGTGGCTTTTATCACATTTGACTGAATACAAATGGAAAATTGCTTCCATTTCTGGGTTTGTTGGTTTGTTTGATCTTTTAAATCAAGGATGATTAGTTATATAGTTACCTTTACTTTGATGCAAAACATCTCATTCCTTTGTATTCTAAGGCCATAAGCCCAGAATTAGAAAGAATTAAGAAAAATAATTAAACCTTACTAATCATGTTCCAAGCCCTCAGATTTGTAAAGATCTCTTTGCTACAGTGAGTCCTAAAAGTGCAGAACAAAGGTCAATGGTTGTGAGATAGATGTCCATTAGGTCAGCCGCTGATTATTTATACTGCATAAAGAAATGCAAAGAAAACTATGGCCTTACTCTGAACTCAACATAATGTGAAGAAAGGCCAGTGAGAGAGAAAATAAGATCAATGAACTACTGCCAGAAACAGCCAACAAATGTTTCCAGTTGGGCTATTCTTCTATATAATGTTGCTTTGCAAATCCTACACTTACTCAGTTTTCACTGGGTTGACCTGCTCCTAACCTTAGCTGATTTTTCTTTATTTTGTATGGAGTGTTGTGCTTTCAAGGAATCTATATGGTTGGATCCCAGACAATTTAGTTTGATGGGCATGTTTGGCATTCAGAGAATGTGCCATGGCCACTCAGACAAAATAACTCCCATAATGGTGTACTTTGTCACAAATCATTCCCCTCTCTCAAAACAAGATAATAAGGATGCTCCCCATTACCCTTCTTCTCATTCCAGTATGACCATTATCATCTCAGCTTTTTTGTGATTCTTGTTTCACAAAAGATTGCATACAAGAAAGCTATTCACCACCCACCATTCATTTTCTAAGAATGTTTTTGGAATCTGTATGAGGCCCAAAGACATCATTGGTGTTACGGACTAAGCAATTGCTCTAATTTAAAAAAACTAAATAGTTTTACTTCCACAGCAGGCTCATAATCCTGCACTTCTGATTGGCCCACCAGCAGCGGATTCTGATTGGTCGTCCCAGGCCAATCTGATTGGCTGTTAACAGGCGCTGCCAATTGGACGCCGCCAGTGCGGCAAACTCAAAGCATTGGCTGCTGCTGCCCAAGTATTTTAGCTCTGTTCTGAAGTCACTAATAAAGAGTTGAGTCACTGTCTGATGCCTCGTCTCCGTTCCTTGTGCCCACACTCCGAACATAACACTGGCGACGAGGATGGGATACGGAGACGTTAAGAGCTGATTAAACACTCAACGAACCCTACAGAGCACGTGGCTGAGAGCGCACCAAAAGAAGTGGCAGAATGACCAGCAGCGCTATACCACCCGCTCCATTTGACCCGGCTAACGAAGGCTGGGACTCGTATACGGACAGGTTCCAAATGTTCCTGGAGACCAACAATCTGAAAGATCCTACGCCTGGCAAGAAACGAGCAGTATTCCTGACCCATTGCGGGCCCGCTGTTTTCAAGATGGCAAAAGCACTTGCGAAACCAGCAGAAGTCAAGACAATGGACTGGGACAACCTCGCCCCAATCCTCTGGGTCCATTATGCACCAGCAGTGCCAACACTCATCCGAAGGCACGAGTTTTACTAGAGGGACCAATGGGAAAGCGAAAGTGTTGGAGACTTCATGACCTCAGAAACCTTGGAGAACTCTGTGGCTTCGCAAATCTCGAGGAAGCCATGAGAGATTGAATTGTCCTGGGCCTAAAAAACCCCATGACCCAGAGCAAGATTATGGCGAAGGGAAACATTGCCCTCGCAGATGTCATCGCCGATGCTATTGCAGCAGAAGCAACCAGGAAGTCAGCCGCTCGAATGCACCGAGCAAACACACCGCACTGCCAACTCGCCAGTGAGGCTATGCCGTTTTCCGAGAGGCACGCAACAACTACCCACCATGAGGACCTCGAATCCTCATCAGAAAGCGAGGAAGAAGAGGTCAACAGACTCAGGTCAGAACGCGACCAGTGAGACCAAAGGAATCGAAAATCACCGTACCAATGCTCCGGATGTGGGGGCAGTCACCTGCGATCTGACTGCAAATTCCAAGATGCACTGTGCCGTTCCTGCGGGAAGAGGGCCCACATCGCAAAGGTCTGCAGAAGTAAGTGAGGACCCAGCCCAACCAGGAGAGAAAACAATTTCCAACAGACAACAAGCACCCCACCAGTTAATCGGGACCACCAAAGCAATCAATGGAACTCTCACTACAGAAACCAAGCAGCCACCACTTCATCCAGACGAGAAGAAGCACACCAGACCATCACCATAGGCGACGCTTCATCCCTTGATTCAAGGAAAATCCGAGTGAGGGTCGCCATCGAGAAGCGACCATGCGTTATGGAGGTTGACTCTGGATTGTCCCTATCGATGGTATCCTGGAAAACCTTCAAACAGCTGATCCCTGACCATCCATCACCAGGACCTCAGCACCCAAAACGTCATATTGAAAGACTACCAAGGAAACAGGATTCCGGTTGTCGGTTCCAGCAACGTCTAAGTAACCTTCAAAGACCACACCTTACCATTGACCATCGTCGATCGAGATCGGCCCAGCCTTCTGGGTCTACAATGGTTTGCACCATTAGGAATTGAACTAGCGGGCATCAACCAGACTGGTAGTGATGACTGGGAAGCGGCCCTCATCCAAGAATTCCAGGATTTGTTCAGCGAGAAGCTAGGCAAGTACAAGGGGTCCCCTTTATCGTTTAACCTCAGCCCCGAAGTTGCGCCCATTCGCCTTAAGCCTCGTCGAGTGCCCTTTGCACTCAAGCCAAAGATTGATGAACAATTGGACAAATTAATAGCCCAGGGCGTGTTGGAACTATTGACCATGCTCGATGGGAGACCCCAATCGTGACCCCATAAAACCAGACAGATCGGTGAGAATTTGCGGGGATTACCGGGCCACCCTAAATCATGCACTCCAGCAGAGCGCTTACCCTGTACCTGTGGTCCAACATCTCCTTCACACCCTAGGAGGTGGGAAAATATTTGCAAAATTCGACTTAGCTCAGGCGTACCAGCAGTTGCCCGTAGACGCACAGACTGCAGAGGCCCAGACTATAGTCACGCATAGAGGGGCTTTCAAGTGTAACAGACTTCAATTCGGAGTAAGTGTAGCCCCCAGTATTTTCCAGAGCTTAATGGAAAGATTGCTACAAGGCATAAAAGGGGTCATGCCCTACTTCGATGTTCTGATAGCTGCCCCGACCAGATGCTTTTTAGAAAAATGACTCCGAATGGTTCCACAGAAATTTAAAGACGCTGGCCTGAAGGACAAGTGCCAACTCTGTACAGAGAAGGACAAGTGCCAACTCTGTACAGAGAAGGTTGAATTCCTGGGCTATCTACTTGACAAACAGGGAATTCACCCTACTGAAAGAAAACTGACTGCCATAGAAAATGCCCCAAGACCTAGGAATAAAACAGACCTCCAAGCTTTCCTAGGACTCATAAACTTTTATAACATCTTCTTGCCCCAGAAAGCAACTGTGGCCGAATCCCTGCGTAGGCTCCTCGACAAGAAGGCTTCCTGGGTCTGGGGACAACGCGAAGAGCGAGCCTTTCAGACAGTCAAAGACCTTTTAACCTCAGATGCTGTATTGATACAATATGATGAGATCTTACTTTTAACTGTCACCTGCGATGCCTCACCATTTGGGGTAGGAGCCATCCTGAGCCACATCCTACCAAACGGTACTGAGGCACCTATTGCATTTTTTTCAAAGACTTTAGCTAAAGCTGAGAGGAACTATAGCCAACTTGATAAAGAGGCTCTCGCTATTGTCACTGCAGTCAAACGTTTCCATGAGTACGTATACAGAAGACCCTTTTCCATAGTCATCAATCACAAACCATTACTTGGTATTTTAGTGGGGGAAAAACCAACACCCCACATCTTATCGTCAAGAATGACGTGTTGGTCGGAATTTCTAGCCGCATACGATTACCAATTGCTACACCGCCCGGGGAAAGCCATTCCCCACGCTGATGCTTTGAGCCGCTCACCACTACCCGAAGTCATAGACGATCCAGCTCCAACACTAACGACGCTACAGATCGAAACCCTTCCTTCTCCACCACTGACTGCACGAGACATCACCACAGAAACAAGGAAAGATCCTTGTTTAGCACGAATCCTCAGCTGGGTGGAGAGAGGTTGGCCTGACAACGAACTCAGCGACATCTTCAAACCCTTCAAAAACTGACAGACAGAGCTTTTCTCCCCAAAAGGATGCATATTGTGGGGAGACAGAGTTGTCATTCCAGAGCGGCTACAGCAGAAAATCCCGAAACTGTTGCACGATGGACATCCTGGCATCATGCGAATGAAGGCACTAGCCAGGAGCTACACGTGGTGGCCAGGTATAGATAAACAAATAGAAACTTGGGTGGCCACTTGCAACAAGTGTCAAGAAACTTGCGCAGCTCCACCAAAAGCCCCGTCAATGGAATGGGAGACACCCTGGGGTCCCTGGTCCCGCATCCACCTCGATTTTGTGGGACCCACCAAGGGGCATACATTTCTCATAACCGTGGACGCCTATTCAAATTGGCTAGAGGTCCACAAAATGAAGAGCACCACCATAGAAGCAGTCATTAAAAAACTTAATAAACTATTTGCTACGCATGGACTGCCAGATGTCCTGGTTTCCGATAATGGCCCCCAATTCACTGCTCTCGCATTTGAACAGTACCTAGCGGATTGGGGGATATGCCATGTCTTGACATCGCCGGCTCACCCTGCGGCCAATGGTAGGGCTGAGAAAATGGTTCAATTCGTGAAGAAAACTTTAGAAAAAAATGGAACAAGGAGTCATCAATCATAAAGTAACCAGGATGCTCCTCCTCCAACATATAACATCACACAGTACCACTAACAAAACCCCAGCCGAACTCCTGATGGGACAGAAACTTTGCTCACACCTTGACCACATACACCCTGCCTACACGCCAGAACAACCCCTCGGGTCCAGCAGCAAGTATCGCACGTTCAAAGTAGGCGACCCAGTTTTCGCAAAGAACTTCTCAGGTGACCCATTGTGGGTCCCCGCTACCATAACTCAACTTACGGGGTCTCGTTCCTATCATTTACAAACTGCTGATGGGAGAATGTGGAAGCGCCACATTGACCAACTTCATTCCAGACTGGCACCTACCCCTGTCACAAGCCCTGAACCTCAAACCTGGGAGGGAAGGGAAAGCGAGGGGACCAAAAAAGAGCCAACATACGACGCAGTACGCGAAACCCAAAAATCAACATAACCAACCCCAGTATATTCACCTTCCGAGGGAGAACTGGACCAGATGATTGCCTCGCTACAAAGCAGCACTGCGACAGCAGCAAACCCAAGAAATTCAGGAGGCAGCCTTGACGGGAGCAGGGATAACAGCCCCGCATCGCCCAGTGAAGTGGTTGACCCAGCCGTGCCATTCAGCCCAGCCAACATCCCATCAGAACCAGTGCCAAGGCAAGAACTGTTGGGGCAACGCAGATTGGGCAGATAGGTGAAACGACCTGCTTACTTGCGAGAGTACATCACCCCACCCCTCAGACGGAACCTAGGGGGGAGGGGTGTTACGGACTAAGCAATTGCTCTAATTTAAAAAACCTAAATAGTTTTACTTCCACAGCAGGCTCGTAATCCTGCACTTCTGATTGACTCACCAACAGTCGATCCTGATTGGTCGTCCCAGGCCGATCTGATTGGCTGTTTACAGGAGCTGCCGATTGGACGCCGCCAGCGCAGCAAACTCAAAGCATTGGCTGTTATGACAGCAGCGAGCCCTATAAAAGGGCTGCTGCTGCCCGAGTATTTTAGCTCTGTTCTGAAGTCACTAATAAAGAGTTGAGTCACTGTCTGATGCCTCGTCTCCGTTCCTTGCGCCCATGCTCCGAACATAACAATTGGAAATCAGTGCTCTATTTTCTAGGGTATTAGCTTCCCATTTTAAATATATAAATGATCACCAATAAACTTTGTTTGTATTGTGATGAAATGATACGTTAAAATAATATTTAAATCTGCACTTTTCTCATTGGTTTGATGTGGGTATTTCCTGTTTTTTAAAAACTTGATCATTATGAAGATATGCTTAATGTATTCTTTTTTAAAAAAACCTCAACTTTCAGTGTTGGGTTACAGCAAACATCATTTTCATGATAGAGAAAAATAGATTCACAATTTGTTTATGTTGAGTGAGAGAAAAAGAAATAATTTTGACTTTAACCCAGAAAGCCTGATTGAATTATTGTACCTACCATAAATATTTATGCAACATTCTAATTCTCAAATATCTAAAACTCCTCGGCAGTCCTAGAGCAGTCTGCTAATGTTATGTGGAATTGAAGATAACTCAATAATGTACTGTCAGATAACAAATAACAAGTTCCGAATAGTAGTTAAAGAAGTCTTAGGTCACAAGATGGTTTCCTAAAAAACGAATATGAAATTGACCATGGATCATGCAGCTACTTTGTTTGCTACAGGATTGAAGATTAGCTCTAGGAAGAGTTGTTTTTCATTTGTAAATATCTAGATTTTTCCTCCTTGATCTCATACTGCCTTTGCCATAACATCTATTGTGCCACAAGGCAGGGTTGGTACTCAAGGAGTTCATTGATCAGAGAAAACAAATTGGAATGACATTGTGGCCTGGAGTATTCTAAAGAAGGCCACATTGACAATATAAACTGCCTGCTCTGAGGTTGTTTTTTGTGTTCTTATGAAAAGCCACATGTTAAGACTCTTAAAAGGGTGTTAATAGACATTTCATGACCAAGCTATTTTCAGATGTTTTTCATATGTTTTAACCTCAGTGGCTTTGAAAATTCCTTCCAGCCAAGACATAGGAACTGGATTCCAAGTAAAAACCAAGTAAAATCCTTAGGAACAATTTCCACTAGTATTCAAGAAGCAGGTACTTGGATAATCAAGCATCTTTCTAATTGCTCTGTAACAGTAATCTCATTCATTTTGTAATATTTCTAGTATTTGGTTCAATCAGTTCAACAGTTTTAACTTAAAGTGTAGACTTTCTGAAACTACACATCAACAAAGCTCATATGCCACCAGATAAAGATAAAAAATTATCTTATTTACCAGATAAAAATTATTTATTTACCAGATAAAAATTTATGCCACCAGATAAAGACTGAATGCACCAATTATCACGTTAAACAAGAGGAAAATCTTCTACACACCAATTCCACCCACGCTTTCTACAATTTTGTAAACAACAAACTAAAAGACTCAATGTACATCCCACCCCTGAAAGGACTAAATGGTAAAGACTGCAACAACTACACCATTAAAGCCAACCTCTTCAACACATTCTTTGGCTCAGTATTTGTAAACAGCAATGGATCATGCCCAGTATTTCCTAGTCGAACCACAGACAACTACAATGATCCAATACATATCGATTTCACAGAAGACAACGTTGAAAAAGCACTATGCAATCTAAAACCATCTCTATCTATTGGACCTGACGGAATATATGCCTACTTCTTAAAAAAGCTATCCACTGCCATAGCCGAACTTCTAAGCATAATCTTTGAAAAATCTTTCAGGACCAGCTCCTTGCCAAACCTATGGTCTCAAGCCATGGTCATTCAACACCACAGACAATACTGTTACCTTTCAAAAAGACCTTGACTATGTATCAGAATGGTCAAACAAATGGCAACTTCAAATCTCAACAAATAAATGCTCTGTCTTACATATTGGCAAAAAAAAAATCAGAAAATAAAATACAAGCTGAATAGTCAAGACCTTGCTGATGATCCAAACTCTGTCAAGGACCTTGGAGTTCTCATCTCTAATGATCTAAGTACTAGAGTCCACTGTAACTACATAGCCAAAAAGGCATTAAGAGTTGTTAACCTAATCCTCTGTAGCTTTTTCTCTGGTAATATCACATTATTAACGAGAGCATACAAAACATTTGCTAGACTAATACTTGAATACAGCTCATCAGTCTGGAACCAGCATTATGTATCTGATATTAACACAGTTGAGGAAGTCCAGAAATATTTTACAAGAAGAGTTCTCCACTCCTCTACTTGTTGCAGAATACCTTATGCCACCAGACTTGAAATTCTAGACCTAAAAAACCTAGAACTGTGCTGCCTTCGGTCCGATCTAAGTATAGTATATAAAATCATACATTGCAATGTCCTACCTGTCAATGAATATGTCAGCTTCAACCATAACAATACAAGAGCTCAAACTCAAGGTGAACCACACCAAACTTGATTGCAGGAAATACGACTTCAGCAACAGAGTGGTCAATGTCTGGAATACTCTACCTGACTCTTTGGTTTCTTCCCCAAACCCCCAAAACTTTAACCTTGGACTGTCTACTATTGACCTCACCCCTTTCCTAAGAGGTCTGTAGGGGGCATGCATAAGCGCACCAACATGCCCATTGTCCCTGTCCTATTGTTTCTTTTTTATTTTTCTTATATGTGTCCATTTCATGTATCCATAACTATGGTTATACTTATACCTGTTATCTTATAATTGCTTGACAAAATAAATGAAATAAATAAATAAATATGCACCCACCTGTTAGACCTGCAAATTTTCATATGCTGCTCTCAAGCTAACATGATATCAAGCTAACAAGATTTGAATAGAAGAACATGGGAGCAAGAGGATATTTTATAAATGCATGTTTAATTCTATCAATAATAAATAATGAAATAATGTTACAGTATTTCCACAATTGTTAAAAAAGTTAATTACTCTATATTATTGTAAAGAAAACCATTTAGCCTGTATCTGGAAACTAATATATTGCATAATCCTATACATTTGGCTTGTGTATAAAACTGATGTTACCAGGTAGTGGCAAAACTATACAGAAAGTTATCTTTCTTTCCAACCAGTGGTCATCTGGATGTTTAATCTGCAGATATGGTAGCTTCAGTTCAACATGGTGTGTATGATTATAATTTTTCAGCCTTTTAGTTCAAGGGTCTTCAAACTTGGTAAGTTTAAGATTTGTGGACTTCAACTCCCTGAATTCCTGAGCTAACATGACTGGAGGGGGAATTCTGGGAGTTGAAGTCCACAAGCCTTAAACCTGTCAAGTTTGAAGACCGCTATTTTAGTTTATATAGTTTATACTAGAAAGCCAGTTTGATCTAGTGATTAACACTAGAAACCAGGAAACTGTGAATTGGAGCCAGTCACTTTCTCTCTCAGCCCACAATGTCAGGTTGGGAGACAAGCTGATTAGTGAAATTCTGTTGCAACTAATGAAAAGGAGACCCTGCACTGGAAAAAACATTATAGAATTTTTATTCCAAAATTGAACAAGGTTTTGGGCCTATTAAGTGTATTTAGGATTGCAAAATAAGAACTATCAAAAAACAGGAAGCTCAAATTTATACAATCACTACATGCTGACCTTCAGTAATACTATAATTTTTTACATGTGAAATCTGGATTAGTGAAAATACCAGCTATGCCTAAATTTTGATGGATTCTGTTAGAGTTTCCTTGTCATTTCACAGCATATGTACTTTATAAAATTTTATGAAAGAATTATAGAAAAAAAGTATTTGCCAATAAACTTTGTATTATTCTGGAAGGATAACATTTAAAAATATTTGAATCTGCCCTTTTCTGATCGGTTTAATGTGGGTGTTTCCTGCTTTTAAGAAACTTGATTGTTGTGAAGATTTGTTTAGTAAGTTCTTTTTTTAAAAAAAAAACCTTGTAATTTTCAGTGTGAGGTTTCAAGAAAGATCATTTCATGACAGAGAAAAAATAGATTCACAATTTGTTCTATTCTGAGAGAGAGAGAGAGAAATAGTTTTGACTTCAACTAGAAAGCCTGGCTGATTATTCTATCTACCATAAGTATTTATGCAATATTATGATAATTCCAAAATTCTGAAAGATTACATTTTTTGGCATCCATGCTGGTAACCATTACAAGGGAGCTAATTAACCTCTATTGTATTGATTGGATGATCATCCAGCAAAGAGGGTTCTGTTTCCAATTCTGACCTAGGAAAGGGAGACACAGGTTCAAATCTGTTCTCAGCCATTCACTGGGTGACTTTTAAGCCAGCCAACCACTCTTGGCCCAGCCTACTTCACAAAGTTGTTGTTGCAGAGAAAACTAGGAAGGAAGACTCTTATATAAGAGCTGTGGTGGCACAGTGGTTAGAGTGCAGTACTGCAGGCTACTTCTGCTGACTGCCGGCTGACTGCAATTTGGCAGTTTGAATCTCACCAGGTTGACTCAGCCTTCGATCCTTCCTAGCCAGACTTTTGGGGCAATATGTTGACTCTGTAAATTGCTAAGAGAGCACTGTAAAGCACAAGTATAAAAGCTATAGCTATTGCTGTACAACTCCTTGAGCTATGGAATGAAAGGGGAGGCATTCATCTAATAAAGAAATAAATCCCTTATATCTCCTAAAGCAAAGCTCCTTCCTCAATAAAAAAAAATTCAGGCAATTACTCCTAGATATTCTGGTGTGTAAATCTATCTGTTGTAATAAAACTTCCAGGTGAGCATTTCAACCTAAACATGTTAATGGGAATGGGGGTCTAAATCTGTATTATCATGCTAGGAAAAAAATAGAATCATTTTTGTTGTGAATGAATAAATGTGTAAATAAAGTTATCTGAGCTTGAAGTCAAGTGCAGGGTTCTGGCCCTGCACTTCTGATTGGCCGTTAATGGCAATATCAGATTGGTCCATTCTGGTGGATCTGATTGGCCATTAACAAGCCTCTCTTGTTGGTTAACGGAGCTAGCGCTCCCTGGTTTTCATTGGTTGAATATCTAATAAGTTGCCTATATAAGGAAGGCTGTTGCAGCCATTGAGTTTGAGCTGTCACACCATGTAAATAAAGAGTTGAAGTTCACCGTTTTACCGGCTCATCTCCATTATTCGCGCCCATGCTCCAAACATAACAATTTTCACATTTCAGCTACCTAATGGACTGACAACACATTTTCCTTTGTCTTAAGTATGAGCTGAAAGCATGCACACACCCATGCTTGACCGCTAATGCAGTTGTATTCTCTTCACTAATTCATGGCACTCAATGGGGAATCCTGCAGGCCATAGACAGGTGCTGATTTCTTAGAAGCAATCTATTATTTTCTTTTTTTTTTCCCTGTGGTTCTGTTACAGCTGTAAAACATGAGAGATAATCTGAAATATTGCTGCCCAGGGTAGAAAAAGTAGGAAGTCATGATGCTCTTGTTTGCCTCTTCTGTAATTTAAAGGAGAATAGTGAATTCTAGGGCTGGATGTGAACACAGAGATAATAGCAGGGAGGGAGAGGGGCAGATATCAGTTATTAATCACTGGGAAAAGGATAGTATTTTCTCTTTGAGGCCTTGAGTGATGTATGTTTGTATTTTTATTTATTTATTGGATTTGTGCAACTGCCCAGTTCAAACAGCATGATTCTGGGTAGTGCATCACAGAAAAACCAACAAGCGCCAAAATATACCCCATCTATAAAATGGTGGCCAAAGAAAATAATGAAAACAACCCAAAGGGGACTCAATTGACCTTTATCAGGGAAGTCTGCACATCTTTCTGAAGGGAACAAATGGAAAATGGAAGAATCTCTTCTCAACAATTTTAAGGTTACCAACTTGAACTGATTTATTTGCTTTGATTTATTTGTTTGTTCTGCATTGGATAGTTATATTCCCTCCCCTGATAAATTATGATCCAAGTTACCAACTGAACTCCTATGGCTAGCTATATTTTTTCTTTTCCTTCTGTCTTTGTCTTCTTTCTTTCATTTCTATTCATTTATCACTGCTCCTTTACTTTTTTTATTTAAATTTCCATTGTGTTTTATTTTACAAAACATATTTAATAAACTCTTTTTTTACAAAAATTCAGTATGGTTGCTATTATCACAATTGCTGACTGCAACTTCCGCAGTTTAATTTGTGCTAAAAGAAACAAATGTTTCATTCTCTCTGTCCCTAATCTTCTTGCAGTTAGTTTCAATTGACTGATATTACTGCCAATATTTCCTGGACTAATATTGCATCAAATTTGTCTCCAACAACTTCATGTGAAAAATTTATTGCATGATTTTCTCTTGTTCATCACTTTCATGTTAAACAATAGATTTTACTAAAACTTAATTTACTATGTGTTGAATATTCTTATGGCTATGAACAATCCACATGAGAAAGGAAAAACTGATTTGTAGAATGGATATACATGCATATTGCATCTATACGTTTTTTTAAAAATACCCATGAATTTTCTGGGTCTATGTCACTGGAAAAGAGATTGGATTTTACAAGGTACCAGAAGGTACCATGTGTGTGTCCATACATGGTCAAAATCACTACTTCCTCTTTCTATCTAGATTGCTGCATAACCATAAATGTAGCATGTATTTAGCTGGTCTGATCTTATGGATAAAGCCATAAGAATTAAGAATTTCCTCATTCTTCTTGATCATGGAGATTCTCAGTAGTGACTTATGAAAGTTAGTAAGCATTTCCATGATTCATATTCCTGATCAAAATTTTAATCAAAGCAGAAACTCTGCCTGAATCAAAGTTGAAAAAGCATGTATAACATCAGAATAGAATTGTCAAGTTTGATGCATGGGGGATTAAGAATGGAGACGAGCCGGTTAAACGGTGGACTTCAACTCAACAAGAATAAACACACATATGCTTGCAAACTTAGGTCTTGGCAAAAAACACCAACCATTATTGGACAATCATAGGAACAGCTGAACATAAAGTAGTCAGTGCTCACTCAAAAATTAGTAACTGATCATTTTATCTTGCTTCCTCCAGTCAGTATTTGGACCCTTTTTCTCACAAAACAAAATGCTTTCCACTGCCTTGTAATAGCATCTCCTGACTCACAGACACAAAAGAAACACATTGAAATGCCCTGCAATTGCCAGCTTTGATCTTGCTCAAATACCAGGACTCTGCCTTTGTCCAAAAGTGCTATTTATTTCTTTAAGTAAACTTTTTTTTTTCAGCACTCACAAAGTATGCTTTCAGCCAATATAGCCTGAAGCATGAGGATCTTCATGGAATAATGGAATTGGTTCTATGGTTCCTAAAACATCAATGTCAGTTGGTGTTTCACCATTCAGTTTCATACTGTCTTCAGGAATGATGGACATTTATTTATTTGTTTGTTTGTTTGTATATTTTTTATTTATATTATCCTATCTATCCTGCCTTAGAATGGATTACAGCCCATAAAATACACAGAAAAAAACATGGATTTTTGTTTTTAAAAAATTAACAAGTAAAACAATAATAACCATTAATATAATGATAATGCAGCATATATATATATATATATATATATATATATATATA
>BHEV01040383.1:0-45344 GCA_004319985.1 Emydocephalus ijimae | reverse complement strand
GTGCCTATCTGACTAACGCTGCACATTCTGTTTAGCTTGTCTCCTTAACCCTGGTTGGGGAACACAGGCTTAACAATGGTTTCACATGCTGCCTGCATCCCATGGATGGGACTTCGCTTGTTTGCACAGACTGGTTTTTGGCATGCTGGTCCACAGACCAGGGGCTGGGTACCCCTGTTTTAGCCACAAGAAAAGGTATAGTATGTAATGCATTTAAGGAAGTTTTATTCTCTTCCCTGAAGATTTCTGGTTTCAGATTAACAATATTTTATTTTTATTTTACTGTCCTGATTTATCTACCAAAATGACCTCATTCTATCTGATATTACGGCTGCCCCTGGGCAATTCATACAATAATTATTGATAATTTAATTGTCTTAGCCCTATGATATTCATATTTTATCACAAAAGATGCTGTTATTTTTTCCTCAATTGTCTAGATTGAACGACAGTCTCATTCTAATTCTTAATGTTTTGACAATGCATTAACTTGACTGTAGTGTTTTACCTAGAATTTATTACTATGTAGCTAAGAAGATTCATGTGCTAATAAGGTAAACTTAGAATTGCATCTCTTAAAACACAAAGTCAATAACTGGGAAATAAATTTTCTCTTAAGATATTTATACAAGCTCTTCCATATTTCTTGCCCACCAATTCTGTTTCAGTAAAATCAGTACTATTTCCCCCACCCCTTGTTTTAAAAGTAATTCTCAAACTTTCCAACTATAAGAGGGGCAAAGATGGGATAGACTTCAGAACTTACCAATCAACATTAAGACCAAGTTTGCTGCACCATATTTTTCAATTTCATAAATCCAATGAGGAATGGATTCAAATGTAGATTTTCTGGTGATATCGTAGGCGAGAATAGCACCGTGGGCGCTGCGGTAATAACTTTGAGTTATTGTCCGGAAGCGTTCTTGGCCTGCTGTATCCCACACTTGTATCTGAAATTCGAAGGAAATTTAATAAGAGGCAGAAACACAAATGGTTTCCCAAAACACCTAAATGCTAGAAATTGTTGCTCACCCACTGACTTCTCTATCTTAGCCTTGTGTAATTATATTTACAGTAAAATCTCTAACACAGCTATTCTCAGGCAAGTGATGCATAACTGTATTTCAAAGCTCTTCCTGGCTTGGGTATTTCAGATCTTTAGGAATGACGCAGTGGTATCCCAACTGTTGCTGTAGAAAAGATGCTGCCAAATTATACACTTCTCCGGATCTGGAAAACTTGCCTGGAACTCCTGCCTCAACCACTGGGATTTTCCTCATTCCAAGATATGATGCAGCCAGGACTTACTCCCTTCCCTTGTCTTTAGAAATGCTTGGATGTACACTTTACTGTTTGCTCAGCCCAGTCATTGAACTTATAAGGTTATAATAAGGATGAAGATGCGGCACTGCCTAATATTCAAGTTTTACCTTTCCTCCACTGCCCAGTTAAACTGCCTCATTTCCTTTCTCATTATCCAAAGCCCAGGGACCAGCTATAGGGACATTCATACAATGGCATGAAGTACAGGAAAGACGAGAAGCATGAGGCTAATGGCTAGGTGGAAAAATCCTACTAATCATGAAAAGACACAGTAGAGAACCATATCACTCACCTTCACCTTCTTGCCATCGATTTCCAGGGAACGCACTGTAAAGTCAACCCCAATAGTGTTCTGCTGCTTCGTATGGTATTGTCCTGACTTGAAACGATGGACCACACATGTCTTTCCCACATTTGAGTCTCCAATCAGAATGATCTTGAACAAGTAGTCAAACGCATCATCTATCTCCACATTGATGAAAGCCATGATATTCTAGAGTTTTGAGAACTTTGGCCCTAGATTAATGGGGGAAGGAAATGAATGCAAAAATGCAAATCAACGTAAATTTTAAAACCTAATTAAATTACAAGTCACTTAAATGGTTTTGATCCTTTGGTGTTGCATCCAAGTGATGCATACTTCTTCTGATTTAACAGTTTCAGTGCTTTTGTAAAACAAATAGACTTCCTAGCTACTACAGATGGTCCTTGTTCAACAGCCACTAGTTCAACAACACTTCAAACATTTGAAAATGATGAACAAGTGATAGTTATGACTAGTCCTTGAAGGTCCGGCCACTGGAACACCCTTGTGGTTACATGATTTTGATCCAGGTGCCCAGCAACCAGCTCAGATTTCTCCCAGTCATGTGAATGCTACTTGCAACCTTCCTTGCAGCTTCCCACAAGCAAATTCAATGGGGAAGCTGGCAGAAACCTGGAAGTCACCATCACGAGGTCTTCACTTAAAGACCCACATGGTTTTCACTTAACAACAGTAACCAGGCTCTGCTGGAACTGCCATAACAAAGTAGCATGGCTATGTGATGTCACGTTTTATGACTGCATCACTTAGCAACAGAAAATCTGATTATAATTTATCATTGTTAACCAAGGATTTATCGCTATTCCTAAAGTCAACAGAAAAATTCAGAAGCACTTGTAGCAAAAATGAAGTTTGCCAGAGGGTTTCCACCATTCTTCCAGTATTGTAGTTTTCCTAGCTACAAAATTGTGTGGCAATTCAACTCTTTTGTTGAAATCCATCTTCTTTAGAAAGAGGCCATACAGGCTACTGCAGTGGTATGTTGAAGAAGCTGAGCCTTTTAGCCTACTGCTGAAACCAATGCTTATGAAATCTAAAGCTTATCAAGATTTAAACTTGTCTTTAATAAGAACCTTTAAATAAGATTGCAGTTTTAAGGCAAATGAATTTATACAATTGGACAAACTTCCCATCCCCATCATATATTAAATACATCAGGATTTTTGTTTTGTGCCTTCAAATCAGTGTTGAACTGGACTATGCTCTGAAATCTCCACAGTTTGTATATCTCTTGGCAAGATTTTGGAAGTGGTTCACCACTGTCTCCTTCCTAGGGCTGAGAGAGAGCAATTGACCCAAGGTCAACTAAAAGGCTTTGTGCCTAAAGAAAAAATTAGAACTCACAGGTTTCAAGCCTGGTGCCTTAACATCAAATTGGTTCTCTATCATATGTATTTCATGTTAATATTAAAATCTTGTACTAACAGGAAGGAAGGAAGGGAAGGAGAGAGAGAGAAATGAAAAAATAAAGAAGGAAAGAAAGAAAAAGAAAAGCAAAATCATTTTTGGGGAAAATTAAAAACTTCAGCATTTATTTTTCAAATTCACCATCAGAAATACAGCTAGAAAAGGAGAAACAATCTTTCTCTTAACATATAGTTGAAAAAAACTCAATCAATCAATCAGAACATTTTAGAAACTATTTTAACAGAAAAATAAAATTATTAGATGAGAATAGTCTACTATACTGGTGCCACTGCCACCACTTAAGAGGTCCTGCTCCTTATTCTCTTTTGTAGTGGAAATTGAAGCAGGACCCATTTTAAAGGTATTTCAAGAAGAGATACTCAGATTGCTTTTTTTCTTTTTTGCATGTATCCTCCAAAGAATTCTCACAAACTAGTTCCAGGATAGGTGAATACTATTTCACCTCAACAAAAGGGAAAGATCTTTGAGAAAGATAACTCAAAAATACTTTATTTGGAGTGCGATAGCAAGATAATGGAAAGTTTAAAAGGCCTTAATGCTACTGCTATTGTTAGTTATTATTGGTCACGATAATTAACCAATCAGAAAAGTGGTCCTAGAGATTCTTTTATTGTCTATTTGGCTTTCGCTTCTGTAAGTGGTATAGAAATAGTTGCTTGCCTGTAGCTTTTTAAAGGAAACAGAGTCTGGTCTGCATTATAGAAAATCACAAAACCTTAAAAGTGAAAGTGAAAGTAACTGTTGGCTGACCTTGGGGGACTGAACAAGATCAAAGTGACAGAGTGAATCCACAGAGATACGGTACAATTATTCTACCTCAGATATTTAGAAAGCTGAAATATTATTCACTTGTTAACTCTGTAGCCAACCTCTGATTTTGCACAACTGCTTCCCTTTTTTTTTCGCTGCCTATACATCAGAATCAAAAGAACCAATGCTGTTCCTTAAGGTTTCCTGTAGCACTGTGGACACTCTGTTTAAAAACACTTATACACAGCCAGAGGCTGCAATGCTATTTGGGACCAACTAATACTGTGGTCCTACTTAAAACATATTACAAGAATCCTGTCTGCAAACTATGGCGAGGTACTGTGAGGTGTATAAGCAGCTGCTCTCAATACCTCCATCTCAACATGTAATAGAAGAATGGTAATCCACTTTCAGTTAGATGTTGCATCAGTACTGCAGAGTTAGGGGGTCAATCTATTCTCCAAAGCACCTGAAGGCAGGACAAGAAGCAACGGATGGAAACTAATCAAGGAGAGAAGCAGCCTAGAACTAAGGAGAAATTTCCTGACACAACAAGTACTTGGTGGAACAACTTGCCTTTAGAAGCTGCGGGTGTTTGTTCCATCACTGGAGATTAGACAACCATTTGTCTGAAATGATAGTTTCCTACATAGGCAAAGGGTTGGACTAGAAGACCTTCAAGATCCCTTCCAACTCTGTTAGAGTTGGAAGTTCTTTTCAATTGGTGGCCACAGTGGGCAAATTTAGGCCATCAAAAATGCTCAAAAATGGTAGCCAATTAAGGCTTATACAATCACAGAAAAATGGCCTCATCAGGAAAAAACATATTGACTAGAAAGCTAATAGGTAAAGTTATTTCCAGGGGTGGGATTCTATCAGTTTGCACCTATTTGCTAGAACCTGTTAACATTCTAAGCAGTTCAGAGAACAGGATGTTAGAAGAAATTACGGGCCGAATCCTGTAAAGAAGGCAGGAAGGAAACATTCTGGTGTTGCTTACAAAAACTGCCTCTCAGTTAACCCTTATTACATTCTTGGCAGGATTAGACTTCCTGTCTCAGGAACATCTTTGGAGTTTTTTTCCCTTCCTTTGCTGGTACTTTGCTTGTGTGGGGTGACCATTCAAAGTTACAATGGCACTGAAAAAAGTGACTTATGACCATTTTTCACACTTACTACTGTTGCAGCATCCCCACAGTTATGAGAGGCCAGGCGAGGAAATGCGTGCCTCGATGTGAGTGATATTGAGTTGGCCCCACCCAGCTAATAACATGACCACCAAGCCATGTCTACCCAGTCACATGCCACCAAGCCACACCCACCACCTAAGCCACACCCACAGAACTGGTTGTTAAAAATTTGAATTCCACACCTGGTTATTTTCCCGTCACATTCTCTATCCACTTGAGTCTACTTTGACACGTTGTGAATTAAAAGTACTTAACCACTGTGACTCATCATTTTTACTTGATGAATATGGGATATTATTGGAAAGGCATTCTGAGAAGAAAACCAGCGATGCTACACCAAAGTTGGTTGTGGGTCCTAAGCTGTCTATCCCTATCTGAGTTGATTGTGGTTAGATGCTTGGATATGAGAAGCTTATTAAAAGAATATTGGGAAACCACAAGTGGTTAAAATGGGGAATCAGATAGAAAGTTTCACAAAAATGACTATCTTTCCTCTAATCATCTGAGCTCTGAATGTAAGAGTAGATTGTCTCTTACCCAAGCTTTTGATGGCGATACAGCAAGCAATTTAACTATTTAATTATCAGATACAATTGTGCACTGAGCTGCAACTGCTTGAGTTTCTCGAACTTTTTAAAAAGATACTCCTCCCACAGCGAAATAAATAGTACATTAAGCCAAATAAAAAGCAAACCATGCTGGCCTCTGAATAACAACATTTATTGCATAGCTGGAATACCTATCCAAACAGATAATGTACTCTTCAAAGTTTTGGAAAATAGAGATTGCTTTTTTGCTACCCCATACTTCAGTAAAAAATTTCCATGTGTAAAAGACAGCTGGTTAAAAGGGCACAAACATAAATCACCATTAAGGGCAGAAAAAGAGAATAGGTTTTCACTTCTTTCCTTCCGGCGTCTTTCTTTTGTAGGTTTGTCATATGCTGATATATACAGTATATACTTACTGACTTCAGTCTCTAGCCAGCCAAAAATAAACACAGCAGACCGTTTCCCATTATCAACAGATCTTAACTATAGAAACGATCCTTGTTTCCTTTTTCTCCCTTTCCTGTTTTCAGCAACCTGTTTTCGTGAAAAAATTTCCCCTGCAAAACCCAACAAATATCAACAACAAAGTAAAACTTTAAGTACTCAAGTTATATCCCAAAGCACAAGAATTCTTGCTTCTTTAAGCACCAATTCACCCCTTATTCACCCTTTTGTCTTACCTGCATGAACAGGTACAGCTTTCTTTCTATTCTCCTCCCACCTTTTCTAGTTTTCTTACCGCCTGATGGGAAATGTAGTTCCATAAATTCAGCCTCTTTCGGTCTCCTGCTGGTGAAATGAACCTGACCCATTCAAACCTTGTTTTTTTTTTTAAAGAAACACAGCATAAAGAAATGTTACCAGATTAGAACCGGGATTAACCAGGGAAAAAAATCACTTCCTCATTTAAACTTTACTATGTCTGCAAAGAAAATGTTGCCTTATTGCATGCTTATTATGTGTGACACAAGGCAGAAAATACAAGCTGGCATGTCCTTACATATGAGTAAATCCTGCTGAATTGCATGGGGTTTGTTGTAAATAAATATACAAAGAATTGCATTATATAATAATATAGGAGAGCACACACTTTTGAAAGAGACTAACCATAGAGGAAACAAAAGAGCTGCAGCATTAATTAAATTATGGTAATATTGTTAAGAAGCTTAACATTCTGTGATAATTTTGAATATATATTTGAAATTCTAAACGGGAAAGGAGAAGCAAACTTCAAGTCAGATATCCTAAAAGTAAAATCTCAATGCCAAACCTTTATTAGATTCCAACCTGGATTAAATAATCCAGTTCAATTCTTTCCAAATACATTTATTAATTATAATAAAAATGTCAGCAGGTGTATGGTATCTTTTCCAGCTAATAAATTTTATGAAAAGGCATAAGCATGAACAATTGATGAAGTGAGCTGCAAATCATGAAACCTTATGCTTTTAATAAAATGTGTGAGTTGTAAAAGATGATCCCAGACTTTGGGTAGTTTTTGTTTTTTGTTTGTTTTGTTTTGTTTTTACTACCATAGATTAACAGGACTATGCTCTTACAAACAGATCTGCTTGTAGGATCCCATAATATGTGATACCAATTATATGTGGATAGATATTGGTTTCAAGATAAGACTAGTGTATAGTATTGGCATTCACATAGTTGCAAATTCACATAGTTGCAAATAGTACATAAAGTTACCAGTGTAAAACTTGAAGTATTGAATTTCTGCAAACCATTCTTTTTATTTTTTCCTTTAATGCAAGAATTAAGTTCTCCAGTCTTCTTAAAAAGAGCCAACTATCAACAATTTTGTCCTAGTGCAGGGGTGTCAAACTCGCATCGTCATGGCATCATCACGTGACGTATCACGACTTTTCCCCTTTGCTAAACTGAGCATGGGCATAGCCACATGAAATCTGTGGGCCACGAGTTTGATAGCCCTATTCTAGTGGCTCTAAGAAAATAATTGTTCAAACTTTGCAACAAAATCTGTTCATCTATTTCCATTTCTTCCACACAATTGAGGGTTTTTCTGTTATCAATATTTTATGCATTAAGGATATGGGCTTACAGCTATCCCATTTGTAATGTCTTGGTGCTTTAATCCCCTAAGTAACGTGACATGCAGAAGTTAAACAGGCATTCTTTTGCTATCTATTTCCTTCCTGTCCTGTAGCTGTTGAAAATATATGGGGAAAGTGCACTTTTAAAAGTTGGCATGGTAAAACCAGGATTTAGCTTTTAAATACATGAATGTCATACCCATAAGAGATGTAATTTGGCAATTAGAATTGTCTGGTGGCAGGAGAAGCTATTCCCATTACTGCATCTCTGCCAGGAAAAGCTATACCTGTGAAACTTCTGCCATTTTACTCCTTTTAGAAACATAGAACCTCCCACAACTCTCTGGAACTGAAAAAGTAATGAAGATATCCCCTCTAGTGCGAGGATTTTACTTATACAGATTAAAATTCTCTCATACAAGTAGATTTCAGTTAGTGGCAGGTAGGAATTGATAACTATTTCCCAGTAATTATCTGTTCAGTCATTATTCTCCTTTTCTTATTGGTAAAGACCTCAGGAATCTATAGCTTGCCTTTTCTCATTACACTACAGTATAGCTCCTACAAGAGCCAGTTTGGTGTTATAGTTACTAGTCTAGGCACTAGTCCAGAAAGGGGAGACCATGAGTTCTAATCTTGCCTTAGGCACAAAGTCATTCTAGGCGACCTTGGCCTAGTTATTCTTTCAGCCCTAGGAAGGCAGCGGCAATGGCACATTGCTTCCAAAAACCTTGCCAAGAAAACTGCAGGAACTTGGCAAGGGAATGCACACAAAGAGATCCTCTTATAGGGCAGGGGTGTCAAACTTGATTTCATTGAGGGCCACATCAGGGTTGTGTTTGACCTTGGGAGGCTGGGGTAGGCGTGGCCAGCTCGACGTCACTTATGTCAGGGGCGTCTGTGGTGGCCCTAATGCTCTGTCAGTGAAAACGGGCTCCCAAACTCCGTTTTCAGCTGCGATGGCCTCCTGCAACCCCCTACCAATAAAAATGGAACCGGAGGCCCTCCTGAGCTGTTTTCATTGGCAGAGGGACCATGGGCCAATCCTTCACTGTTCCGGGGTGGCCCCGTGGGCCAGATCTAAGTATCTTCATGGGCCGGATCTGGCCTGCTGATTTTGAGTTTGACATCCCTGGTATAGGGCATGTATCAGGTTAGAAAGAATACACCTTAAGTATTTTCAGAGTTCACACACACACAAATCCAAGAACCTCTAGATACAAAAAAGAATTGTGCTCTGAACTGGAAAACTGTTGCTGGTCAGTGAGAACAATATAGGGCAAAAATAGTTGACCCACATATGATAAGTTCTGATAAGAGGTATCTTACAGAACTGCCTTTAGCAGACATGGAGGTGTAGTCTGAAATTACTTTTTGAAGGGTTTTTTTTGACACGCCTCAGTTCAAATGTGTCAGAGGTTAGTTTGGGAGGACAGGCTAATAATCTGGTGTAGTCAGTTAAACCGAAGCCCAATTTATTTCTGTTTACTCTCAGTACATGTTTGATTTAAATATGAATTACTTCCCACTAAACTGAAACCTAGAGCCAGTTTGGCCAAGTGATTAAGGCACCAGCCTAGAAATCAGGAAATGGTGAGTTCTCACGCCTTGAAGTAATCTTTGGCCCAGATCTGTCTTAATGCATGGGCTGATGGGCACTTGCCCTTGGGGCCCATGAGCATAGGGCCCCCATACTAATCTGTTTGTTAATCCTTCAAAGCACCTTTTATCATATAAATACAGCAACATATTACATTTTACTGCATTTTATTAATACTAACATGCATTAATAGAAATTAACACTGATTTGATTTTGTTAGACATGCCAATACAATAAGTATCTGTTCAATTTTATATGTGCATTTTTATTCCTGTGAGTAGTCCTCGTAGGGGCCCCAGTACACTGCTTTGCCCGGGGCCCATAATGCTGTTAAGAGGCCCTGCTTGGGCCAATGAATTCCACTCTCTCAGCCTTAGAAAAGAGGACGTGGCAAACCACTCATGAAATCTTATCGAGAAAATTACGGGGACTCGAAGGAAGCCCAGCACACACTGGAACCAGCACTCAGTCATCGCCGGAGTTTAGCTTTGCAGTGCAACTCAGTGGATTGCAAGTCTGAAAATAGCCCGATCGTATTCATGTTTTCTCAGAAGCAAAAAACCTATTGCTCGGTAGCGCTCTTCTAGAAATAAGCCGGCACAGCCTGCGTCGTATGGCCTCCCACAACCAGTCGGTCGCGCTACCGAAAGCCACGAGCTCCCTTGTTAGCAGCCCGTTTACCCTTTTTCCTTCGGGCTCCGGGGCAGGATTAGTTCGGAGGTGCATTGAGAATTCCAGGGGACTGCAATTCCCAGAGTGCACCACGAGGAAAGGGAGACGAAACGAGGTGGCGGGGGGGAGAGGGGGGGAAGGCGGGAGGGAGAAGTGGAGCGCGAGCTCGGAAGAGGCGGAGGTCATGTGACTTCCAGGAAGTTGCCTTGGAAATGCGGACAGGTGAGCGGTGTTTGCGTGGAGGTTCTGTGGGGGGGAGGGGCGGGGGGGATGTAATTAAGGCGGTGGAATGAGGAGCGCGGGGTGGTTTTGTCGGCGCGTGATGAGGAGCGGCTATCCCGCGACAGATGGGGCGATTGGAGTGCGAGCGGGCGGCTGTCTCGCATCCTTGCTCGATACCGTGTTAACTGGCTTGGTTTGCAGCATGGGCATGCCAAGTCGGCTCCCATGCTTCCCTCCCGCTTTATTTTCAAGGATGGCCCGATTCATCCGAGATTCGCCCGCTGATTCCGCGGCTTGCGCTTTCTGCTCTTGTCTGTCACCGCGGTTCCTTGGACGGCAACTTTCTGCCACGTAGCAGTTGAACTAGGGACATCTTCCCCGTCGTTGCAAAACCTTGATCAAGGGCTCACTGCATACCTTTCTTTCTTTTTCTTAAATAAGCGTGGGTGTGGGTGTTCTATATATATATGTATATACACACATATGCACACACATATACACGCACACATGAGTGGCTTAAAACCTTGGGGATATAAGAAAAACCTTGGCACAAATATAAGATTTCTCTCCAAACTGACTTAACACAGTACAAGAATGCCTTTTCCAAATGATCTGCATTTAAAACTGTAGCCAGGAATTTATTATTTAGTTTATATTTCCTGTGGATGTAATCTTAATTTCATCATTTGCTGATGAACTAGAATGGACTTGTTTTTTCCTATGATTTTAGAGATCATTTGTTTATGTTTTATTGACATCTGGGTTAACAGTGCTTGAGGCAAAGTCACAACTGCCTCCCACAGCAAGTCATAATTGCAAATCCATATCAAGCCTAGATTTCGAAGGTATGTTTGGAAGAATCTCGAGGTTAGGTTTATTCTAATCCGAGAGGTAATGTGAAAATATGATATTCAAACAGTGGCATGATTGTTAATGGGGTTCATGAAATAAATCCATTTACAAATCACACACTTCTCAAACTGGAAAATACCTTTCTGTCCTTTCTTGAAATTCCTTTGGGAATGTGACTGAGAATTTCTGGAATTAAAAGTGTTTGTACCTGCAATGTATTCAATCTGTTTAAGAGATTCTGATTATTTGTTCTGTTTTTTTCTCCTTGGACTATGGAATTATACACTGCAGTAGAATGTGTTGATCAATTTGATCAGGGATGTTGTACATAGTACCTTTACAGATAATTATTGAGGGCTTTAAATGCAGCAAAAATATAGTCCTCTCAATAACTGGGCACAAAAATATCTCTACAATCAATGTTTTTTGTTCCTTAATTGCATAGTAATTAATCAGAAAATGTCAGAAGTGACTGTATAATTGATGCTATCTGATGAAAATTCTCGTTGTCCATGATTAAATTAGTTCTAATGGTAGAGAGGGCAATACAAAATACAGAACTTTGTGATAGACGCTGCCATGCAAAATGTTAAGTTCAATTGAACATTGTTTTCTTCCTCACTAATAAGACATGCCTTTATTTCTTGGCAAAGATTTGAAAATGATTTGCTATTCCTGTGTTTTTTTAAGAAACTTTCGGCCTTGGGATTTTGTGATAGTCTTCAACCTGAGTATTAATCAGGCCAAGTACCAATCATTAACTTACCATTTTGAGGTTCTCTAAGGTTGCCTCCGCCCCCACCCCCCCAATCTCATAAGGTTGTTGTCAAGGAAATAGGTAGATCAGGGAGCATTATATATGCCATTTTGAGATCCTGGAGGAAAGATTAAGATCTAATAATAATTTCATGTATGCAAAGCCCCCAACATACATAATGCCAGCTATCTTTACAAGCATAAGGTACAAGTGGATTTCTATTTTTTTTAAAGATGGGATAGGACATGCTGAAGAAATACTGATTTGTTACTATACCAGATACATTCCTTGAATTGCATACTTCCTTGATTACATCTCATTATCTTCTCTGTGGAATTTTAAAAGAAAGATGGCAAATGTAACACAGTCCTTATTTAGCAATCACCTTGTTTGGTGACTTTTTGCACTTAAAACAATGATGAAAATGTTAAAAATATAAAAGTAGCTTTATGACCAATCTCCGCATACATGAACTTTGCAGGTCTGTAAAGCAAAGGAAAGCTGAAATAAGTGCATAGACAGTTTCACTTAGTGCGACTGCTGCACTTAACAATTGAATTGAGGGTCCTAATTGTTGATAAAGGAAAATTGCATGTATGTTGATGAGAATTTAAAACTTCCTTTTCAGGGGAGTAGAGATTGGATCATTTTCTAATGCCAAATGTACAGGTATAGGAAGAATTGCCACCAGGGATTGCCACTTCTCAGTTCATTATGCACATGTGAATGTGTACCCTTGGAAGGAGAATCGCTACTGATGATTTCCATCATGTGACAACAGTTTTGCTATCCTGATTGAGAAATGCAGAGATTTTGTATTCATAAACAACTGGAGTTTACAAATTAAAGTATGCATATAAGAGGGCCCTCTATCTGTAGACTGCTACTTACCTTTTATCTTATCTTTCAACTTAGCAGATAATTTTCTTTGCCCCTTGCCTCTCCTGGTTCCTAAGAAAATTAGCCAGATAAAGGATAGATAAGATAAGCACTGATAAACCATAGGAAGAATAGTAGTCAGCATATTGCCATACCTTAGGTGTTTATCTACTCTTACCCTCAGAGTATCTAGCAAGTCCTAGCAGACCCTTCAGAGTTCGACAATAGTGAACTCCTGACTTAGAAATAATCGGATTTCGTGCAGTTACTGAAACCTGTAACAAGAGACACATATACTGTAACATGGAAAACATATGCTCTAATTAATGTGCTATGCTTGAAGAATTGAACAATAGCTAGCAGCTAAGTGCTTCTTTTATTCTCTGTAGATGACCTACTGAGTGAATATTGTAAAATTGAGAGGGAGGCCCCATAACCTTCTTATGATGCAAAATCAGCATGAAGTACACAAGGGAAGAGGCCATAGCTTCCTTCTGGAACATAGACTTCACATGAGAAAGTTCCAAGTTCAATCACTGCATATTCAGGAAAGGCTTTTGGAGGTATGGCAGTCAGGATAAAACGAGGCAAGAAGACCCGAGCAACCTATAATCTATAAGTAGGGTGTATGTGATCTCTATATACAGCAGAGCTGAGAATATGGGACTCTTTTCAATTTAGAGAGATTAAAGTCTGCATTTTGCCCCTTAGAGGTGTTTAATTTCCCCCTACATACACACACACACACAAAAAACCTAAAAGGGAACAAGCTACCTTTGTTCAAGAACTTTTAAGCCACTGCAAGAATTTTGCATTTTAAATCCCACCAAAAAGATAAGAGGTAAGCAGGTATAATATTTTATAGGGGATCATGTATGTTTGATCATCAGCATTTGCAAAATCATGTCAATATTTTTATGAGTTTCAGTCTAATATTAGCAATAGTAAAACAAACGAAAACCATATAAGTTAATGTACCAATTTCCCAAATGCGTCTCCAGTAATACAGACGTCTAACCATTCATTTTTAAAATTCCTTCTGATATGTCAGGAAATGTGAAACATTAATTTCCCTGATATTTCAAATAGATTATATGTGCACATGGATGTGATTGAATACATTTGCTTAAAATTAGGACTTAAAATTTTTGTGCTTTGCTGTTTCAAAATTCCTTGATCTTATTTTGCTTTTAATTTTATTTTTAAAAGGTGAAGAGAAATGACATAATTTACATTCCAGCCTTTGGGGGCAAAGAAAACTGGGGGAAGAAGTTGGAGAAACCTGAAAGGGAGCTATGCCTATTACTCAGAGGAGGCAGTCTACCAACAAAAGCCTTGTGCCACAGTTCACACATCATCATGTTGCCGTGTTCCTCCTCACTTTCTTCAGGTAGGTGATTGTAGCTGAAACTGCATGGACTCATCTGAATTCTTGAGCGACCTGGGATGAAAATAGAGCACTAAAAGTTTCCTTTTATATGGTAGAATCAATATGTTGATGCAGAACAAATGTTACATACAAGCTTCTCATCAACTATAGTTGTATCTCACCCATTTTTTAATTCCTGAAAGATAAGTCTACTAATTATAGCTATCTAGTTGATGAGGAAAACAGAATGCTGTATTTAGATAGGTATTTGGTCTGATCCCTAAGGACCTTGAATGTCCATCATACCATGGTATCCATTAGACCCAATAGCATAGCTAATGTAAATGATATTACAGTGTTTCTGGCATGGGTTACATTAATAAGGTAGGCCAGAGGTCTCCCAACTTGACAATTTTAAGACTTGTGGACTTCAACTTCCAGAATTCTCCAGCCAGCATAGGTAGCTAGAAAATTCTGGGAGTTGAAGTCCACAAGTCTTAAAGTTGCCAAGTTTGGGGACCCCTGAGCTAGGCAATGCCATTCAGTAGAGACCATAAAGAAGAAAATTCACAATGTGCTATGATTAGAATACTGTATTAAATTAGAATACTTTATTGAACAAGGGTGATTGGACACACAAGGACTTTGTCTCCGGTACATAAGATCTCAGTGTACTTACAAACAACAAAGTAATATAATCATAAGATATCAATCGGTGAAGATAGTAGGATAAAATGAGAGGGATAATAGTGATTAGCCCTACTACATGGGTAAAAATATCTTTAGATATAAGATAGTACTGTACTATATTCTTCTTTTGAAAATTCCTAGCTACTCTCTTCTCCATGCTTCCCGAAAGACCTTTAGCAATGTCAAGGTCAGCATCTCCAGCCAATGGACCCCCTCTTGCTTTAATGACTCTGCCTTCATTCTTCAACCATACGAGGTAAGGGTGTTTACGTTTACTGATTTTTTTAAAGCCCTGCTCAAGTTAACATCTCCCCAGAGGGTTGGCCTACAGAACAAGCAAGACAAAAGAGCTTGCTGAGGAAAATCAAGGAAGGAAAACTTCTTGAAATTGTTTCTTCTTCATCAGAGTAACACAGAGGTCAAAGGAACTGGTCTTAGGATGTGGAAGGGTATTTGGAGATGGCAAGAATTATCTCTGGAGCTTCACCATTGTTGTTTTGGACATGAAAAGACAGAGGCTAAACCTCTCTTTAGGAAAGAAGAGAAATCTTAAATTAGGCATCAAGAAGTGACATGATAGAAGCATGTAATATGATATGAAACCCTAATGTTTACTCTGGAGCTTCAGAATAGATTCCAAAGTTTTGCTGTTGAGATGTTTGGAGATCCCTAAAGAGCAGCTGCCACAAGTCTCAAGGACTGAGGAGGATTCTATAGGCTTTGCAAACGGAAGGATTCCTGCCTCTGCATTGAAGAAATACAACGAGGAGTGATGAGAATTAATGATTGTTCACTGAGGACTCAATTAACAACTGTCTCGCTTAGCAACAGAAATTCTGGGCTCAGTTGTGGTTGAAGGTTGAGGACTACCTCTACTGCATAATTTGAATAAAGCCTAGTATGTAGCTTATTTAGAGTCACCATTGTTTGTGTATTTATTAAATTTCTATACTGTCCATTCCACCTAAGTGACTGGTTTACAACAATATTAAAAAACATAAATGCATGAAGAAAAGCGTAGCTTAAAATCAGGTTGTGAAAATAAATCAGATTAAAATTCAAAGGCTAGGAGTTTATTCTCATACTGTTCCTGGTTTTCACAACACATTCCACTTTATGGCTAGTATTTTGTACTGTTTTAAAAGGGGATTAAAAAAACTCCTTGTGTACAGGGCCATATAATTGCCTATCTATCCTTATGCTTGCATGATTTTAGAGGGTTTCAATGAATTTTGTCATCTTGAGCTTCTGGCAAGAAAAATCCAAATTATCCCCTAGTATTTTATAGAATTTAGCGAAGGCAAGACACCTTGATAAATTCTTCAATTGGCCAGGCTAGGAGTGCCACAACATTCAGTCAGAATTGTGGTAGTCTGTTGTATTTCTTCACTGATGTGTAGTTGTGGGGCTTAGAAGAAGGGTCTGCTGGAAAGAAAAGGCATCCCCTTCCATATCTATGATGTAGAAAGAAAAGAGGATGGCTTTGATGGAGAGAGAGGAAGTTTTATTAATATAATAACGAGGGAAATGTTGCTTAAGCCCAAACAATGAAGGAAGAATGAAAAAAAAACCCACACCAAAAAACAGGTAGATCTCTCTTTAATTTATATTAGGAAGAGATAAACCAGTATTTTTCAACCGTGGCCACTTGAAGATAGGTGGGCTTCAACCCTCAGAATTCCCCAGCCAGCATTCTGGGAGTTGAATTTTCCCCTCCCTTCCCCCCACATCTTCATTGGCCAAGGTTGAGAAACATTGAGTTAAGTAGGCTTATACGATCTTAATGTGGAGTTCGTTTCTTGGTCTGATCTATATTCTAGACACATGTAACCTGCAAATTTCTAGATATTACATTGGCTTCAGGGAATAGAAATCAAAAGCAGGAAAAAGTATCTGGTCTTTTTATCTGGGGCTTGTAGGGATTGTAATGTAGCAGGAGCGTGAAAGTCATTAATTCTCTTTCTTACATCTCTAATGTGAAGAACTGGCTTTCAAGATCTGATCTCATTAGACTGATATCATGCTGGATTTTTATATTTATATTTATATACACACACACAGGCATTCAGAGGTAATCTTGTCTCCATTAAATATTTACTGAGGATTGGTGCTAGATAGCTTCGGCAAACCAGGAGAAAGGGAATTGTGTGATGTCTTCTTTTTCTAGTGATATGATTTCTAGTGATATGCTTTCTAGGAGTATTCTTTACTCTGTAAACACTGGCATTTTCCATTAATAAGAAGTAGCAGGGCAAGCTGCTATGCTCCCTGATTACTGATTAAGAGGTGGTCCTATGAGAATTAAAGGAAGCATCTATGATGCTGCACTGTAAATTAGATATCCCAGTTTCAGTGTTTTCAGGCTTTCTTCTTTTCACTTTGCAAGATAGCCTGACTCATTCATGAGAAATGGGCAAGTTCCGGTGAAGTTCTGTCTAGCAAATTAGTTAATGAAGATCTTTACTTGGATACAACTGAGATAACAGAAAGAAACCCAGACAGGCCTAGTTCTTACCGAAGGAACTTCTCTGTTTCAGAAACTAGAAATCTTTCATTTTTGGAGAAATGAAACTAGAGAAGGGTCTTTTTAAATTCTGTTTTACTAGAAATTACTATGAATATGATGAGTCAGGATTGGTGTGTTTCTGTGTGTCTTAAATAGCTTGAGTGGGATGATAAAATTAACACTTCATCTCCTAGCCTTTAGTGTGATGATTTGGATTACATGGCTTCAGAAATAACCATGGCTGGAATCTAGGGACTAAAGACATTAAGTGAGGCATTGTTTAATATTTATGGGGCTATGTTGTATTAGCTACATATTTGCCATTTCATTTTATATTATTCTGACTTTTCTTCGTAGCTTTGGAACAGCAGTCATCTATTTCCTAATGCTGAAGAAGCTACATTATTTCTTGGAACATTGGACACCATCTTCCTGTTTTCTTATGCTGTGGTGAGCAAATTTTCCTTTGAATAGTTCTTGAATTTTGAAGAAAGAGGAAGATTAAATCCATCAGATTCAATATAGCCAATAATTTTATAGGACAACTTGATGTAGATTAGCATCAATCTATGCGGCTCAGTATCATCTACCAAGCTCTCCAGGTGTTTTTCCATCCATCACCTTTCACTATTAGACACACACTGGCTGGGATTTATGGCAGTTGGACTTCAGCCTAGAAGATTCTGCATTGCTAGAATTGATGGGAGCTGGATTAACCCTTTCTTAGCTTTACAAAGAAATAATAGAAAATGGGATCATTCACATGCTTCACCACTGAGCAAAGATTCCATGACATTAGAAAACTTTATTAGAAAGCTGGCATAATTATTGTCACAAAAGAAGGCAAATATGTTGTCCCAAGATAATGTTGCAAGCTCCAGTTTGGGTCAGTCACTGGGACCAGAGGTTTAGTAGATCCCATCCTCAGATAACTTCTCTCTCACATTATGGGGAGAGAGAAGTTCCCTGACCGACCCAGATTGGATCCTGCTATATTTATTATTTCTTATTAGCTCATGGTGTCAACCCACAGGTTGTTTCATCATAGATTGCTCAATAAACTGCAACGGATTAGCTTTGTGTAACACATTGAACTACAAAACAGAGCTTGTGCAGTTGTTAGGTTTCCATCACACAATATGCCAGAGCCAAAGAAACCATTTGATAGCATACTACGATATGTGAATCCAGCCAAAATCTAGTTAATATTGCATAGTCTTTGAGTATAACAAAATGATACAGTATTGATTTCTTATGCTGTGCTAAAAAAAAAAACAGACATGAAAAGAGAGCAGCAATCTCTAGGCTGCCTGCAGCAGCCTTTCCTGATCCATTCCTTCCAGATAAGCTTATTTATTTGCTAGTTTATATCCCACTTTTTATTCAGGAAGCATACCTAGTGCTCTTTCCTCCTATTGTTCCCACAATAACAATCCCAGTGAGTTTTCACAACAGAACATGGATTTGAAGTTGTCTCACTTGTTCAATCCAACAACTTTACCACTCACCAAAGTTACAACTCCACCATTTGCTGCCAGGACGACAGACTCCTATTTTGGATAGGTAATCCGTTTGAACAATCTATGGTAATCTACAGGAACAGTAATTTTTGAGTTCTCTCATTATCTTATATAAAAATCTTAACGCATCTTTCAAGCGGGCAAAATCATATATTGCCTCATCCCCTCCCCCCAGCTGCCAAACATTTTACAGTTATGAGGTATTTTCCATTTTTTGTGCTGGTGATCATGTTCTCAGAACACATGAAATGTGAAAAATTGTTCCTTCAGCATTTTTTTCCCTGCTGCTATTTTTCTCAGATTTTAGCATCCTTCTCTCAGAGATGACAGGATCTGTGTTTTTCCAATAGCAATAGCACTTAGACTTGTATACCACTTCACAGTGCTTCTAAGTGGTTTACAGAGTGCATATTGCCCCCCATCCCCCAACAATCTGGGTCCTCATTTTACCAACCCTGGAAGGATGGAAAGCTGAGTCAACCTCAGAATCGAACTGCAAAACTGCAGGCAGCTGGCAGGCAGCAGAAGTGGCCTGCAATAGTGCATTCTGACACTGGCTCAATGGAAGGCAAGATATTGCATAGTTTAGTTATTAATTTTACAGGGCTTGAAATCAGCCTCATCTGAATTGTACAACTTTATGACAAGTATGACCTTAAAAAGAATAATAGTTTTACTGACTATCACAACTTTCTTCAGCTGATTCTTACTGAATAACAATTTTTATTATTATTACTTTAGGGCCTGTTTGTTAGTGGTATTATTGGGGATCGTTTGAACATGCGCTGGGTTCTTGCATTTGGGATGTGCTCCTCTGCCTTAGTGGTAAGTTGGAAAATTAAAGTTGGGAAAGTATGCTGTCCTGGGTAATAAATGTTTGACTTTGAATATCTGTAACAGTTTCCTCAGAAATCACTTTTAAGTAAATGAAGATATTACATTCAGGAAACTCAGTAGGATCTTCAGCTTTATAAAAGAATCCATGGACCGAACATTTTGATGTATCAGTGCTGGAGATTTCATTTCATAGCTGAATGATTCATTCATTTGATAAAATATTCTTGAGATTTCAGCTTGTTAAAATATTTTTCAGAGCAAAAACAGGAAATGGACTAGGATACTTCTCGTTGAATCCATTTTATTGCAAATTATAGTTGTTATTGTGTGGGGTAATTTTAATTATTTTAAAATTAATAATGTGCAAGTTCTGTACACTGAAGCTTGTGCTTGGAAAAATGCAGTTTTCTGTTTGGTAACAGACATAGGAAAAAATTACTAAAATAAGTTTTTTTGCTATAGTAATTAGAGATGTTGTTTTTAAATGCCTAAATTATTAACGAGTACCATGTGAGTGAAATTCCTTCTTTCTTTTAAGCCAGGCCTTATTTAAATTATGGATGATTTTCCCTTCTGCCTTACATTCTCAGAACGCATTTGGCTGCTATCCCCAGAATTGTGAATAGCTATTTCCTGTAATGAGTTAAAATAATTTCAAGGTGCCGAGATAGATCATAACTTGTAGCCTATAAATAATATAGGTCATAGCTAGAAAGCATTACGGATTTATTTGCCAGACTAATTTGGGATCAACACTACATTTTCTTCTTGTTGTTGTTTTTTAGGTGTTTGTGTTTGGCACTGTCACCGAATGGCTTCATTTCTACAACAAGTGGTTCTACTGCTGCCTGTGGATTGTGAATGGCTTGCTGCAGTCCACGGGCTGGCCCTGTGTGGTAGCTGTCATGGGAAACTGGTTTGGCAAAGCTGGGTATGCAAAAAAAAAATTCTCTCCCTTGCACATGTCTTTTTAGCGACTTTCCTCTCCTCTGTTTGGTTATTGTGCAATGTTCCTGTTAAACATGTGTTGCCTGTGTGTCCACATTGTTTTGTTTACTGAACACACTAGTCCTGGCCATGTGATTGATCTTAGTTGGTTGAGCTGCATTCCTGCCAAGATGAAAATGTGAAATTTTACTTTATCTTATTTATAAGGAGAAAGGCTGATTGTCCTTTTAGAAAAGAAGCAGTAATATTTAACAAGGATTTGGCTGCTAGTGTTCGATTATTTAAGTATAAGGTTTATTACTGTCTAACGGACTCTAGGTTTATAGATGTTATGATAGCAGCAACAGATAGCATACTATTAAGAATATAAAGGATTACAACAGAAGTATGTCTTGCAGGCTAATGTGATAAATACGCAAGAAAATAATCTCTATGAATATGTGTAAGAACTATCCTTATGTCAGGGGACAAGCTATTCCTTAGGAGAGGAACTGCTGTTGAGAAGGTTACTGTTGAGCCCACTCTCCTCGGCCTCTGTTAGATAAGGCCCCTCTGGCCACCTGGGCTGATTGGAAGGAATCCATATGAGAAAGATGGTATCTTCGATGCTCAGGCTCGGAACCATTTCAGATTTTAAAAGTATCAGCCAGCATCTTGAATTGCATTCAGAAACACTCAAGCACCTTGCGCAGAAGTGATACAACTTGGCAGTACCAAAGCTGGCCATTGAACATGAGAACTGCTATTCTAGTTGAAGTTTCTGGATGATCTGGATGGGTGAATGTGAATGTGACTGGGAGAGAACAGGAGCATGAGCAACCACCCATAGAGCCTGCTGTTCCAGAATGTTTAGAAATAGCTACCTGAAGAGCAAGCAACTAAATGCAGGGCGCTATCTATGGCTTCAAAGCCACTGTGTCTCGTATCTCTTCTTCTTTTCTTAATCGCTTACCTCTAGGATCATGAGTGATCAGAAAAACGTATCTGTATATTCTTGTCATGCTTAGATTACCTCTGTACATTAAGATCTAGCTACATGCTGTGCATCATCCTCAGGTTATGTTACGTCTTTTAATTTTTGGGTAGAACTTTCTTTTTTCATACAGCATATGTTATTTTACTTATTTGCTTTTTAAATCAAATAAATGCATTTCAGTTATTCAAAGTTTTTTTTTTAATCTAAACGATGGCTTCTTATTCTTCTGTAATTCTTAAATCCATTATTTTCAGTTGTCCTTTTCTGGGTCTGAAAAGTGTGTATGCTCAAACAGAGAAGACACGCACAGCATGATAACATACTTGCTGTACCATCCTGCCCAGAGTACTTTGAGGTGCTTGGTATCAGAAGCTTTCCATTAGAAAGTTCTTCACTTTTTATGGTGTCACTTTTTACAGCAATAGCCGTAGCGCTTAGACTTATATACCGCTTCACAATTCTTTATGGCCCGTTCTAAGTAGTTTACAGAGCCAACATATTGCCCCCAACAATCTGGGTCCTTATTTTACTGATGTCGGAAAGATGGAAGGCTGAGTCAACCTTGAGCTGGTGAGACTCGAACTGCTGGCAATTGTCAGTCAGCAGAATTAGCCTGCAATATTGCATTCTAACCACTGCACCACCCTGGCTCCTTTATAGTAGCAATGTTGTGAAAGTCCTAATAAATTAACTTGTAAAACTGAACTCGTGCATGCAGTGTTGTTTGAGGGAAGTGAATTTTAAAATGTTTTTTTGACGAGTCAATACAAAATGCTTTCATCTATTTCCATTTGTCTTTTAACTGCCTTGTTAAAAGGGACTAACTGCTTTAGATTTTTTTTTTTTTTTGCTTGTCTCCAAGTTATTACCCAACTTTTTTTTTTTTTTTTAATTTCACATTCAGGAGAGGATTTGTTTTTGGACTCTGGAGTGCCTGTGCATCAGTGGGTAATATCCTTGGAGCATTTCTTGCCTCATCGGTTCTGCAGTATGGCTATGAGGTGGGTGAGGCTTCCTGCCATTATCCTACTTGGATTGGAGCCAGGGATATTTGAGCTTAAATTGTGTGTTTTTATTTATTGAACTTATTACCGTTTCTCTGTGTCTTCCAATAAAATATGTTGGGACTTTATATACAAGCAAAAATGAAATACCGGGAGGATTAATTACTAGACTTAAGATGAGAAAATCCAAGAGACACCCATAAAATAGCTTCATTGGGGTTTTTTCCCCCCTTTCAGTATGCCTTCTTGGTGACTGCATCAGTACAGTTTGCTGGAGGAGTTATTGTCTTTTTTGGCCTTGTGATTTCTCCCAAAGAGATAGGTAAGTAGAAGCACCCTTTCACTTGTTTTGTCTTTGCTGCTTGCAATCCCAAATTGCAAGTGGTGCATAGTTAATTTTTGACTTGGTACACCACTCAAAATCTATATTAAATATTGAAAACCTCATTAGATGCTGGCATTAGGGATAAAATTTTTTCCCCCAATTTTAAACATTAACAAGTAGTCCTTGATTTACAACAGTTTGTTTAGTGATCGTTCAAAGGTACAGCGGCACTGAAAAAAATGTGACTTATGACCGTTTTTCAAAGTTACGACCTTTGCAGCCTCCCATAATCATGCAATCAAAATTCAGACACTTGGCAACTGGTTCATACTTATGACCATTGCAGTGTCCCAGGGTCATGTGATCACCTTTTGCTACCTTCTGACAAGCAAAGTCAGTGGGGAAGCCAGATTCACTTAACAACTGGGTTACTAACTTATAAATGACAATGATTCACTTAACAACCAGGGCAAGAAAGGTCATAAAACAGGGCAAAATTTATGTGTTACTTGACCACATAAATTTTGGGCTCAATTGTGGTCATAAGTCAAGGATTATCTGTATTGTATATCCTGCTTTTATCACAAGTCTGAATTGGTCAACAGACAAACGAAATGGTGTGCACACACGAAAGAACGACATTTCTGAACTTCAAAACTAAAAAGGACAACAATAATATGGCAGTAATAAAACGGTACCAATATTTCACTTGACAAAATGTCTGCAATGCTGCATCTGAAACCAGGCTGATGACTCACAGTACAGAATTAACTTTTAATGGGAGTGTTGTGGCCTGGTAGATTACTTCAAAGTGGATTCACATTTTATTACACCTGAGTTCTTCACAGCAACTTCCTTAAGAGTTCAGTTTTGGTCATAATGCCTCCAAGAATAGAAGCATTTCTAAGCCAAAGGAAGAGCGAAGAGAGCAAGGGAGCCGATTCAGAAGGGAGGAACAAGCGCTCAAAAGAGCAGGCATGAGCCGAGGGGATTTTTCCCTTCCTTTGCTCTTTTTAAGTTGTCTTTCTGTGATTTCTCCTAGGCCTCCCTGAAATTGGCAAAGAAGGGAAGGGTGAAACTGCTGAAGAAGATGCCACTGAGCCATTAATTAGCAGCCATGAGAATGAAGATTTTGACGAACAGAATTACACTATTCAGGCATCCAACCTAAGCAGTGCAAATGCTCCATCCCAGGCCATTGGATTTTTTCAGGCATGTTGTCTGCCTGGCGTCTTATTGGTAAGATTGTTGTTATCATCCCCTTACAGTGATATATTTTTTGCACTAAGAAACAAGGTCGCATGAGATCTATAGGCACAAGTATTTTTAAGAACACTGTCTTGGTTCTCCCCTCCCAATATCCTTTTATCCTCTGGTATTTTTAATCAAGAAAGTTTTACTTAAATAAAAATAGAAGCTGGCATGTTGCAAAGCATCAATTTATTTCTAGGAATATCTTTAGAGCTCACATGGGGTAAGAGGAAATCGAAGAAAAGGAACAATGGACAGCTGCAGCCCAATTCTTAGCTTAGCAATCTGCCAACCTGCAACCCACCCACCCCCCAAAAAAGAAGGACAGAAGTAAGTGAAGTGATAGACAACATCTTGGGGTGGTGAGGAGCAGCCTAATTAAGTTTGCTTCCTTATCAGTGTGTGGTTTGTGATTGGCTGTGTGTAAATTACCCTTGAGAATTCCATGACATAATGTTATACTTCCAAAAGTGTCCATCTGCCCCTAACGTTTGCTTATTCCAATATTTCTCAATCTTGGCAATTTTAAGATGTGTGGGTCTCTAACTTCCAGAATTCCCCAGCCAGAAATCTGGGGAATTGTCCACCTATCTTAAAGTTGCTGAAATTGACTGACCTAGTCAATATTAAATAATGCTGCGTAGGGTCAGAACAAGAAGAAACAGCATCATTTTGCATTTTTAAGAAAGCTGGGCAGTGCTTCCCATTTTTTCCTCTCATACTGGTGCATTTGACAGGCAGTAACTGATCTCCAGTTCATCCAACATGTTTTCTGATGGATCAGATTCAGATTCTTCTATTCAAGATCTGATAGTCTATGCCAGGCATCCCTGACATAGAGTGTCAGCTCTTGAATAGAAAAATCTGAACCTGATTCACTTTTAAGTTGGCCAACCTTGTCAACTTTTAAGAAATAAATCAAGACGGCCACTTCCAGAAGCTGAATTCTAGAAATGACAGAAGCAAGAAATTTCAACTAAAGCTTATGATACGTCATAATTACCCTAACAATTTAACAGTAGCAATACCATTACTCTTACTTGTGCCCATCCTACAGCTTTAATAAAGGTGTATCTGCTGGCTGGGGGAATTCTGGGAGTTGAAATCCACAAGCCTTGAAGTTGCCAAGACTGAACATCCCTGCTCTATGCATTATAGAATTACAAAGCCATGCTGACTCAGCTAGGATTGTTTTGATTCTAATAGCTTTTCTTTTGGGATGGTATTTATTTGTTTCAGTATTCCTTGGCCTATGCTTGCCTGAAGCTAGTGAATTACTCCTTCTTCTTCTGGCTGCCCTTCTACCTCAGCAACAATTTTGGTTGGAAGGAGGCAGAAGCCGACCAGCTCTCAATCTGGTATGATGTTGGAGGCATTATAGGTATGGCTATGGAGCAAAAGACAAATTCTTTTTGTTGTTATATTTCATTTTCTGTTCATTGTGGGATTAGAACAGGATGTGGCTGGGTGTGGGTGAGAATGCTAGTTTAAAACTAAGTAGACACCACTTGTCTACCAATTAGTGACAGTCAGGCAAAGTGATGATGGATGTAATAGGCCAAAGGATCTGCAGGATGTCAAATGTATGTATTTATTAGAATTTATCCTGTCTTCATTATTTTATAAGTAACTCAAAACAGTGACGTGGAAGCAGTATACTCCGTCCCATTTTTGGGTAAACCAGGTTGCCCTGATAGACTGGTCCCACCAGAAAAAAACACTTAATCTCTTTCCTGGTACAGCTGACAAAGTGAGGAGAGCCTGTGGCTTAAAGGTCAATACATCTACTTAATATGCAAGTGCCCAGTACTTTCAGGGTTTGAATCCCAGAAAGGGTATGGCTATCTGATGAGAGCTAAATAGCTTGAAATAGAACTATACTAATCTCCATTTATTTCTTTGTCAGTAAAATATAAATTCAACACACACAAAAAGAAAAACACTCAAAGCATTGAGCTTACATAATACTTCTTCCTCACACCTCATAATAATAATCTTATAAGGTAGATAGACTGAGAGAAAGTGACTAGCCTGAAACCACCTGGCTGGTTTTCATGCCTAAGGTGGGACTAGAACTCACAGTCTCCTAGTGATTGGCCCAAAGTCCTCCAGTGTACTTTCATGCCCAGGTTTCCTGGTTTCTAGGTCACACCTTAACCACTACATTAAACTGGCACTATAACAATCTAATTGGGCACACTTGGTCACTGCCCCATCTCCAGCTCCCAGAATTCTTAGCATTAGTGTTGCTGTCTGGGCTATCTGGAAAGTTTAAGTCTCACTTTGGAGAAAGCCAAAATGAGAAAAAGATGGTTTAGAATAGTGGATGGAGAATCTTCCAGTCAACACAGTGTATGAAAGACAGACAGCTAAATTTGTAGCCAATTGTGCTTTTTAAAAAATTAATCAGTTAAATTTATATGCTTCCCATCTCACTATCCAATGATTTTGGATAGCTTCCAACATTGTAAAAATAGTAAAGTAATAAATGCCGATTCTTGTTGTGCATTTTTTCTTATAATGATTATGATCTGTTGTGATAAGTCTTTATTCCTTTTATTTCTACAGGTGGTACCATCCAAGGTTTTATCTCTGATGTGCTACAAAGAAGAGCTCCTGTATTAGCTATTAGCCTCATCTTGGCTATTGGATCTCTCTTTGGATACAGCCGTGAGTACTTTCCTGCACAGTAGGTTTTGTGGCATGAGCTGTTTTCTTTACCATATTAAATCAGCAGTTGAAATGGGTTACAGCTTTTGAGTTTAATAAGAGATAGAATTCTCAGTAACCTTAAAAAAATCAATTACAAGAAACCTGCTCAATAAGCTGGGCAGATAAAACTCTTCAGCTAACATCTTACTAATGAAAGTGGTGAGCCAGGTGCTTCTGGGAGACCCACAAACTGAGTGTTCCATTGTGTGCTGGAATGAGCAGGAAAAGGAGAATATTCTTTTCCAGTAGAGGGCACTATTTGCACTTGTGCAGATGTACCTTTATTGGAGCATTGCCTGTGTTTAGGCCACAGGCACAAGTGAGAATTGTTAGGGTAATTACAGCTTTGAATATCCTTTGAATATAGTTGAAATCCATTGCTTCTATCATTTTGCTGGGAACCCTATAATTTCTAGAATTGAGCTCCTGGAGGTTGCCCTCTTGATTTATTTCTTTTGATTTCCTCTTTCTGGTTAAAATCAAACGATTTCAAAATCTTTAAAATTTGATTTTTCAAAATCAGAATCTGGGTGAGAGCAGTAAGCAAAAGCAAAGCTTGTTATTATTTTGGAATAATGTATATCAGAGATTTCATGGAGAGTCTCCCAAATCTGCTCTTCGTGATATAGATGTTGAAATATTGCACTAGCAGCAGCCTTCGCTCACTCTTGGCCATATCGCTTGATTAGATCAGCACTTGGCAAAACACTTGTGCTGAATTCTTGGTTTCAGTAAGGTTGGGAACACGCAGTTCCCTTCAGTTTTGTAGGTTCATCTATGAGAGGCTAAAGTCCTATCAGTTCAGTGTTCTTGGCTGCCTTGCGAAATGTTCTCTTCCAGTTCAGGGAGATTCAAACAAATCAACTTTTATTGATCCAAAATTGCTCCAGCAATTCAACTATGGACTAAACCAAATATAGCTAAGCACAGAGCTCCTCTTGCCTTCCTCATCTTTCTCCCCTGGTTTTGAGAGGGAAGCATACTTAACCATCAGTGAAGCCAAGGTTAAAGAAACACTCTATTGCAGCAGAAGATTGCAGCACACATATCGTGCCAATGCATAATCTTGAAAAGGGTTTCTTATAATCAGCTTTTCATCTCATCTTGAACTTTTTATCTGTGGCAAAAAGAATTATGACTTTTTTCTTTTCTTTGTTTCCATAGGTTCCCCAAATAACAAACCTATCAATGCAGTTATCATGGCAATTACAGGTAAAAGTTCAACGTATTTTCAGGGACAGTAACGGAGATCTGTTTTCATAATGTCATGGCTTGTTTCAATGTTTTGCTCCAGCCATAATCTGGCTTGTGGGTTTTTCCCACTTTTATTTGTAACCCAGCAGATTTATAACAGCATGCTCTATAACCAAATGGGTTATTCAATGCTAAAATCATGGTTTACTGTAATGTATGAAGCAATCATTTAAAGTCTAGTCTGTTACAAAACTCTACTGCCATCGGTGCAGATTCTCAGTCATCCAGGTCCTGGTTGTCCCAAAGGTGCTTTTTCAAGGTGGCTTCTCAAGTAAGAATCCAGCCAGAGCTGAAGAAGCTTCTTGGATGAGAAGCCAAACATCTTCAAAGAAAAACCAGAAAGTCCAATTGCCTCTTGAAAAAACACCCTTGGGTCTACTGCCATAGCATTTAGGGAATACTGTACATTTTGTTTTTCCTTCTTCCAGAAGTTCACAATCAGCACCTTTGGGAGAGGGAAGCAAACACATTTGTAGATATATAATTTCTATTTACTAGTGGGACACTAGACCAGTGGCCCCCAACCTTATGAGCACCAGCGACTGGTTCCACAGAGAGAGGTTCTTCAGCAGACCAGGACCGGTTCCACAGAGTGGGTGTGGTTTCGCATGCTGCCTGCATTCCGTGGATGGAGCTTCACTTATTTGCATGGCCCGGTTGCTGGTATGCCACGGATCGATGCTGGTCCACAGACCGGAGGCTGGGAACCTCTGCATTAAACCATGCAAACTTAATGATGAGCAAATGGGCAGTAGTCTAGACCAGTGTTTCTCAACCATGGCAGCTTGAAGATGTGTAGACTTCAATTCCCAGGATTCCCCAGCCAATGGGGAGTGATTGTCTGATTGCAAACTAACAATTACTCTAAACTAAATCAGCACATTTTAATATTTCCACTGATGTCTGGATGCATGGCTGGTCTGACTTTTTGATAGTTTTCTTTGGTTAAGGGGCAAGATTGCTGGTTCAGATGAAGACCACCTTGCTTGGCATTGGAAACAGCCCGCCTCCTCTGTTTTCTCATTCTTACCTGCATTTTCCTTTTGATGTTTCGTAGGGTTTTTTATTGGAGGCCCTTCCAACATGATCAGCTCTGCCATTTCTGCAGACCTGGGGCATCAGGACGCGATCAAAGGAAATAGCGAAGCTCTTGCAACCGTGACAGGGATTGTGGATGGCACCGGCAGTATTGGGGCCGCTGTGGGTCAGGTGAGACAGATCGGAAAAGCAATCAGGATCGTTATAGCAATGAAGGAACTCATATAGCTGGTCCTTGACTAATGACCATAATGAAACCTGCTCATTCTGATTGGATGGTCATAAGGCAATTATCACTCTACAGGCCCAATTTTACGATCTATTTTTGTAGCACTCATTAAGCAAATCAGTACGGTTAACAGGTGACGCTGCCGTTGTTAAGCAAATATGGCAATCATTAAATATACCCATTGGTTGCTATGGGCCATTTTTGCTGAAATAAAGTAAGTAAATGCCAGATTTGTTAAAACAGCTTGTGGCCAGGTTGACCACAGGATGCTGCAAATGGCCATAAATTTGCTCAGCGCTCAAAATGCAGTCATGTGACCCTGGGGGGAAATAGCAGTCTAAATTTTGGAATTGGGTTGTAAGTGCCCTTTGGTGGTGGGGTGTTTTGGAATCTCTTGTAACTTCAGTCACTAAGCAACTGGACGAGAACGACTAATACCGAAGCGAAGGTTTCTTAAATTGAAAATTTAAGATCTGGCAGGCTTTTCTTTTCAGCAACATTTCACTAAAGGTTGTTTTAATAGTAATATTTGTTACATTTCAGAAGGGATAAGAAAAAAGGGTGAACTCTCCTTAGAGAAAACATAACTTATTGGGGACCTTTTGTTTAGAAAAATATGCTTTTAGCGTATCTAGAGGACATTCAAACAGCTGCAGTCAAATTCCAATCCTGAGCTCCTGCTGACTTTTTCATACAAACAGCGTCTTTTGTGGTGCTGCTAACTTATGTGTTTGAAAGCCTGCTGTTTGGCAGATCTTCCCTATGGCAAATAGCATTTTTAAAAGATTTTTTAAAAAGCTTGCCTTTATTACTTTTATAAATAACCCCAATATTGGTAAATAGCCAGTACTATTTCTTCCTCTCATTTTCCCCACAACAACAACCCTGAGGGGACCTGAGAGAGAGAGAGAGTGGCTGGCTCAAAGTCACCCAATCACTTTTTGGGCCTAAGGCAGAACTAGAAGTCACAGTTTCCTGGTTTCTAGCCTTGTGCCTTAAACGAGGGGTTTCCAACCGTGGCAACTTTAAGAACTGTGGATTTCAAGTCCCAGAATTAATACAAACGAATTCTGGGAGTTGAAGTCCACAAGTCTTAAAGTTGCCAAGGTTGGAGACCCCTGCCTTAAACACTCTCTCTTTTCTTCCCCTTTCACCTTTTCAACCCATTAAGGTATTATGTGGGGGTGTAATGGGGAGGATAATGCACAATGAGAGCCGACTTTGCATATCTAGCAATGTTGCTGTCTGGGAAGATGGAGATATAAATAATTTCACTTTCTACTGTATTTCTATGCTTATGGCTTTCCTTATTCATTTCCGTGTCACCTAGAAGAAAGCATCTTTCTTCCCTGTTTCTGCAGGGGGAAGGAAGAGCCCAGTGCATGATTTTCACTGGTTTGTGTAGTACTTGCAAAGTACTGGTTTGTGGTTTGTGTAGTACTTACACCAGGTTAGAAACCAGGAAAGAGAGAGTTCTAGTCTCATCTTAGGCATGAAAGCCAGTTGGTTGGTTTTTTTGACCACTCACTTTCTTTCAGCCCTACCTATGTTATAGGGTTGTTGTTATAGGGAAAATAGGAGGAAGAAGGAGCACTAAGTATGTTTGGCATCTTAAGTTATTTATAAAAAATAGTAAAGGCAGGATATAAATACATAAATAATTCTAGCCGAAATAGCAAAAGCAGAACTAAAAAAAACAGGATACGGAGAACAAAAGAACAATTGGTAGCTATTTTGGTAAAGTAGGAAAAAGGAAGACTAACTCTTTATGGAGAAAGGAGAGAGAGAGAGATGTAACTGGACAGGAAAGGATGCCATATTTAAATATTATAAATAGAATTAAAATCAAACAGCCTTTCTCAAAATTAAAGGTATAAATTTTTCAGCAGTAATGTCTTCAGCCAGTTCCAAATTCTGCTCCTTTCTTTTAACAGCATCTTAGCAAATGTAAGGTGACAATTCACAAGTCATATTTCTGTTACATAGATAGGACATGAAGGTATTTTTTTAAAAAAACAGCAACTTATGCTCTGTTGCATCAGTGGCCTGCTTCATGCAAAATATAAAGCCGTAATGCATGAGTTCACGCATGACATGAAACCAAGGACAAGCAAGTCCCAGTGTGATTTCGTGCTTTGTGAAGAAGATCAGAAGTGTGTAGAATTATATCCCAATGCAGTAGGCCAATCCAGGCTTCTGACCCCACTTTGGATGTCATTTCCTACAATGGCCAAGCAAGTCTGGGGAGAATGGGGTGGGCTGTAAATAACTGGAAATGAATAAAAACGTAAACACATGAACAAAAATGTAAAGACAAGAATAAAAGCTGTTCTTATTTATTTTTATTTATTGCCTTACTAGCTTAATACCCATGCTTTACTACAAAACTATGTGATCGGGTTTAGTTTTTGGGGAGGAAAATAAGGGGGAAAACTTGTGCCTCTGCCTCCCAGCATCCATCAGTATTCATCTGGCTAGCGTCCTGTCAGTGCCTGAGAGAGTTGAGGGCTGTTTGGAAACTGAAACAGTATTTGCTGTGTGAGCAAGGTGACAGCAAAGAGCCTGGATGTGCTTAGCTCAACTGTTCTGTACTAAAGCTGCTTGCTGCTATGAAACTGAAACTGAAACAACGGCTCTCTTCTGCTTGTGTTTTGTATTTAGAACAGATTTTTTTTCAGGCAGGGTGGGGGAGTTGAACTCCTTAGCATCAGAGCATGTTAATAATAATAATATATGAAATACTAAAGCTCTGATGGTCTAGAAGCCAAGAGGAACACATGTGCCAAATTTCAAGTTTGTAGGCTTTATGGTTCTGGAGATTTTGTGATGATGCATGAGTGGTATTTCGCTTTTATATATAGATAATATTTCCTGTATCTAGTTGTCATCTCAGTTGAGGCCTGACCATTCTTATGAAAATGCTTTGTCACATCAGTTTGTGGAGTTTTTTTTTTATTTTTAACTGTGCACCTTCCGAGATGGGTTGACTGTAGGAACTATTTACCTGTAAGAACTATTGACCACATGGGTTGACTGTAGGAACTATTTACCTGTAAGAACTATTGACCACATGGGTTGACTGTAGGAACTATTTACCTGATTTTACTAGCCTGCTGCATTGCTCTCTTGCAAAATGGCTCACATGAGTTCCTTTTCCCATTGGCTCCTTTTATGTGTAAACAACAAATATGCATTAATATTTACAAATCTCTTCTGTGGGCTTTTAGACGAAGAAAAATTCATTATGTTTGTCCCAAAGGTGCTTCTTCTGGAGGCAAGTGGACTTTCTTGTTTGTTTTCCTTTGAAGATGTTTCACTTCTCATCCAAGAAGCTTCTTCAGCTCTGACATGATAGTGGGGAATGGAAGGATTTATACTCCTTGCAGACAGCTGGTCATTTGCATCTTTTTAAAGGGTTGTTGAGGCCACTTGGAGATTTATCTGTGTCCTCAGGTTCACTCCTGGTTCCTGTAGTCTGCAGTTTTTTTCCCCCCTCTGGAAATCCATTCCTACTCCCACACCATTCAAAGGGTGTTCACACCATTCAAAGGGTGTTCATCCCAAATTGTATAGCTAAAGTTCTGTAGAGATCCTCAGTCATCCAGGATGACTGAGAATCTCTACAGACGTTCATTATGCTTGTTTCTCTTGACCAGTGTCAGAGCTGCAAGCAGCATCCCTTCTGTTGTAGAGTTTTTGATAGGTCGCAGACGTGTTCACACAAGGAAATACAGGACAAACTTGGAAGATATGTGAGTGCAATGTAGGAATGCACTTAATGATTTGGCAAAAGTGTTGGCTACTATAGAAAAGTGCTGGGGCTGGAAAGGGTATCTTTAAAACTTGGTTTTGGGGGAATGTTATAGTAATGATTTGGCCAGTCTGATTTGAGGGAGCATAAGTAGTGTGGAATTCCTCTCAGCTTTCTTCTGACTCTGGAGTGGTTTTGCTCAAAGAAATTACTAATCCTTTGCTTCATGACCTCAGGAAGCAACACAGTGCTTTTCAAAGCTGTAAGACCGGCCGTTGTGTGAAGATAACAATGGAATACCTTCTGTAAAATTCATTATTCCTAGCCATTGCCATTCTCCAATTTTTTGAACTTCCTTTATTCACGAGGCCTTTGTGTCTGACAAATTGTATCCTCTACTTCCTTCTCTACCTAAGATTGCTGTTATCTGTGACAGTACATCACCATAGCAACCAGCTGAGATTCCACAAGAAGAGCCTTAAAGAAGCCAGCATGTGAAACATAAACGTGCTAAGGTTTATTCCAGCGGTAGAAACAAGGGCACTTTCGACCAAATCTCTCCAGAACCATTTGAAGTGATTTATGGAAGAGGATAAAAAGCTGAAACATTATTTATTGATGCACAAAATGTCCCAAGTGAAAATGTAATTTCCATGCAAAAGTAAACATGACTATATTTTAAGCTAGTTTGTCCACTATGAGCTGCCTAGCCTGTTTAACTTTCAGGGCCTATTAAGTTTCTCATTATTAACTCTTGGATTCCCGTATATGTATAATATTTTAATATATGTATGGCATTCAGCTTTGTTCGGGTATTTTCCCACGTCATTGTAGTTGTGCTTTTAAAGTTGTAGCAACGTTTCAGCAGAATCTCATCTGCCATCATCAGGCTTCTGTATAGAATACAGAAACTATACAGAAGCCTGATGATGGCAGATGAGATTCTGCTGAAACGTTGCTACAACTTTAAAAGCACAACTACAATGACGTGGGAAAATACCCGAACAAAGCTGAATGCCATACATGTAAGTACCCGCGAAAACTTAAGAAAACATCTCTCTCTCTCTCTCTCTCTCTCTCTCTCTCTCTCTCTCTCTATCTATCTATCTCCTTAAGATTCTCCTCTAGATTCGTACTCATTTATTATGCATATACTTATACCTATTTATACTTATATGCTTACATCTTATATTCATACTTATATTTGTTTTCTCATACATGCTTGACAAATAAAACAAACAAAGAAATAAAAATATATAATTTAGAGGCTGCCTGATTCCAGTCAGCAGTTATGTGACATGGTGGGAGTTTTTTTCCCATGATTTAATTTGTGCTATTTTTTTTCTGCCTCTCTTTTTTTAATTAAAAAAGGAATGTGGAGGAATGTGGAGATAGTATAGCAAGAGAGCAGCACTTTGCCAGAGTGACGATGTCGGTCTCTCATTAGAGGAGGTGGCATTTGGAAGAGATTTCCAGTGTGAGATCATTGCTCTGATCTTGTGGAAGTCAAAGAAGGCAGTGTTGGACTTAGACCGAACAGTGTATTGGTTGTTTTTTTGCAAGGCCACCTTTGAAGGGCAGAAGCTATCCCACAGGAGGGTTGCCACAATAAAAACCCAATGAAAACAAAATGCAATAGAATAATAAACCTTATGAAATGTGCAGACCTCAGCAGCAGAACATTTATCCATCAGAATTTAAAATCGAAGCAGCATTGCAGTGCTGCAATTAAAGTTCAACTGCTTTTCGTTTAGAAATCTCATCAACTCCTGGCTGGGGCATCTTAAGGACCATTTTCTCTCTTAGGCTTCCTTTTCGGTCTCTGTTCTGTTCTCTCCCTGCTAGGTTCAGATGTGAGGAGAAGAAATGTGGATTTCTTTAGCAACTTCTGCCTCTGGAGAATTTGTGTTTGTGTTGCTCTGCTGCTATATCATTTCTTATGCTTAGATTTGCAAAAGGACTTTCAGGAGAAGGAGCACCTTTCCCCTGCTTCGGTGATGATAAGACAGCATTTTCAAGCATGCTGTTTGATTCTCTCGTAAAGATTTAGATTGGTGTGCCCATTTTCTCCTACCTGCTGTGCTTCAGATATGATGGAGCAGAGCTTGCGTTGTCCACCTCCGAAAAGAACTGTGTGTGAAGCGTGGCTTAATATTGTAAAAATTACTTAGAGAGACAAAGGGGAGGGCAAGGGAAAGGTGTATATAAGGAGCCTCTGTGTGTGTCATGTATAGGCATAGAAATATAACCGTATTTCCCTGAAAATAAGACCGGGTCTTATTTTCTTTTGGGACCCAAAATAAGCACTAGGACTTATTTGGGGGGGGTGGTAATTTTATTTTTTTCCCCATGTACAGGAGGCCCACTTCTGCTTGCTCACGGAAGGGCAGGACCCTGCATGGCAGCTGGCCCACTGCTGCTTACATATGGCCGCAACAGAGCAGGAGGCCAAGCAATGTGCCAGTGCCTCAGCCATGAGGCAAGGCAGAGGGTGGAGCTTCCTCATGCACCCAGCACCAGCTTGTCTCAGGGCCCCTGCAGCCAGGCCATCCATGCCCTGACACCTGCCTTGCCTCACAGCCATGGCATCAGCACACCACTCGGCCTCCTGTTCAGTTGTGGCTGTGAGCAAGCAGAAGAAGTGTGCCAGTGGCCATGTGGCGGCTGCTGCTGCACGTGGGTGCTGGTGCTGCCACTGTGAGGCAGGTGTCGGGGCATGGATGGCCTGGCTGCGGGGGCCCTGAGGTAAGCCGGTTTGGGGCACAAGAGACAGCTCCACTCCTCTGCCTTCCGGCTGTGGCACCATAAGCAACAAGACTGAATGGGCAGCTGGGCACCTGCACAGCCTCATAAGTCGGGCTTATTTGGGAGGGGTAGGGCATATATAAGGTGCATGTGTAAAAAAAACATGCTAGGGCTTATTTTTGGGATAGGTCTTATTATTCAGGGAAATGTGTGTGTGTATTAGAGATGAATATATATTTGTATGCATAAACAGTAATAGAAAAATAAAACTCGTATGCTTTCCTTTTAGGATTTAGGTTCATTTACATTTCCTTTCCTTCTAGTACTTAGTATCTTTGATCCAGGAGAAATTGGGATGGATGCAAGTTTTCTATTTCTTCATTCTGATGGTAAGAAGACATTTGTTTTTACAATTTTAGATTATACCCTTTCCTACCAAGCAGCAAAAAAAAAAATAAAAAAAATCCAGATATGAAATTGTTAAGCAAGCAGATGAAAACTCCTGGGTTAGCATTATCTTAAATTGCAGTGCTAGAGTGCAGGTCTATACATTATCCAGTTGAGATCAATGGGGGTTTCTTCTCAGTTAAAAAAAAAAGGGGGGGGATTGTGGCCCCAATGAGATAATGTCTTGATTGATGGCTCAATCTTTTCACTGTTGAATTGCTAATAGCTGGCTGGTATCCAGCCCCTTGGTCCCCCTTCTGATGCCATCTCTCGATGGGAACAATTGTAGGTGAATATTTAAACATTTTGAATAAGGAGAATGAAACACATCGTTTCTTAGCTAAAATTCATCTAAAGAAGATGAAGAGCAGTCAAACCTTATAGAAGTTTTCAATGTATTTTCAATGTGTTTTAACTTTTTAATCCTGGAAGGATTACATTTCTTCAATTTCACAGGAGATGGCATTATGTATGAATCATCTGATTGACAACTGTAACACATTGAATATAATTTCTTCATAGGCTGCATGACATTCAATATGAAATAGCTCTCACGTGAAATTGAGATTGTTAGGGTCTGATCTGTATCATTGATAATGGGTGTAATTTTCGGTCTGTAATTGGTCTGCCGTCTCAACAGTCTGCATTTGAAGAATGTACCTCATAGGGAAGCTGCAATCCTGATCTCATTTAGAGTAAGTAGGTTAGGTAGAACTTTGAGTAAATGTATACGGGACTGTATAATAACATCTCTTAAGAGCTAAACATCCTTTCTTCATATGGATGCCAAGCATGGATTTCAACCATTAGAAATCTTTGCAGTAGCCGTGAGCTAACAGGGGCCTTCTTTGAGCTGTAGTCCACATATCTGGATTGGAAAAGCTGGGCTCAATGTGAAGGGGGACTATCATGGAAGTTCACCCAGTAGAAATATGTACAGCTGTTCCTTTATGGGGAAAGGCCATCAATTAAACTAAGGGTGGGAAATTGAATGGAGACTAGAGTCGGAGGCAGTTTTCACTTGCGCTAGTCATTCAGCAAACACACATGTAGATTTTAATTGGAGAACCCTCTTTTTCCCCTACCTTAACTATTTCTTCCATGAGGGGCTATATAGTTTGACAAGTGCATGCCTTCTATCATCAGGGACAAGTTGCAGAAACTAGAGGGATCTTGGAATCCTAGCAGACAACCATTTAAATATGAGCCAGCAGTGGGCTGCAGCTGCCAAAAAAGCCAATGCAATTCTAGGCGGCATAAACAAAGGGATAGAATCAAGATCACGTGAAATGTTAATCCCACTTTATAAGGCCACACTTATAAGGCCACACTTGGAAAACTGCATCCAGTTTTGGTCGCCACAAGGTAAAAAAGGATGTTGGGATTCTAGAAAGAGTGCAGAGAAGAGCAACAAAGATGATTAGAGGGCTGGAAGTTAAAACATATAAAGAAGGGTTGCTGTAATTGAATATGTCTAGTTTAATGAAAAGAAGGACTAGGGCTGACACAATACCAGTGTTCCGATATCTTAACGGGCTGCCACAAAGAAGAGGGAATCAAGCTATTCTCCAAAGCACCTGAAGGCAGGATAAGAAGCAATGGATGGAAACTAATCAAGGAGAGAAGCAACCTAGAACTAAGGAGAAATTTCTTGACATTTAGAACAATTAATCAGTGGAACAACTTGCCTCCAGAAGTTGTGAATGCTCCAACATTGGAAGTTTTAAAGAATAGATTGGACAACCTTTGTATGAAGTGGTGTAGGGTTTCCTATCTGAGCAGGTGGTTGGACTTAGAAGATCTCTTAAGGCCCCTTCCAATTCGGGAGTTCTGTATTCTGTACTCAAGTATGCTTTGTCTTGCCAAATAGAGGACAGCATAGGATGGCTTCTAGCCACTTCATCTTCACTTCTTATACAGATCACCTATATTAGGCATGATCAAAGTAGATCTGATTTTTGGCTCCTCTTCCAGTAGAAAATGGCTCAGATAGATGCTGCTTCCATCAAAATAAGCAATATTGGGCCATTTGGGCAAACAGACAGAACAGGCCCAAAGTCCTTCTAAGTGTACACGGGGCGGCAAATCTGGATCTGCCTCTGTTTAACGTTTGATACCCTCTAGAGCCGTGATGGCGAACCTATGGCACGCATGTGGGCATGTGAGCCGTTGCTCTGGTTTAGCTCCACTGCACATGCGCGCACGCCTCCCACCAGCCAGCTGGTCGTCGGGTCTCTGCTGTGCATGCATGGCGGGGTGGGGCATGCATGGGAGGGCACATGCACGGGAGCACATGTGCAGGGAGCCACACACACAGGGGTGCGACACATGCACAGGGATGGAGCACACATTGCATTTTGCGGGTTCAGGCGCACATACGCACATTCACACGCTTTGGGCAGTCCATTCGGAAAAGGTTAGCCATCACTGCTCTAGAGCTAATGCCATAATTGCAGGGGTGGGATTCTACCAGTTCGCACCTATTTGCTAGAACCGGTTGTTAACATTCTAAGCAGTTCGGAGAACTGGTTGTTAGAAGAAATTACAGGCCTAATCCTGTAAGGAAGGCAGAAAGGAAACATTCTGGTATTGCTTACAGAAACTGCCTCTCCGTTAACCCTTATTACATTCTTGGCAGGACTAGACTTCCTGTCTCAGGAACATCTCTGGAGTTTTTTTCCCCTCCTTTGCTGGTACTTTGCTTGTGTGGAGTGACCATTCAAAGTTACAATGGCACTGAAAAAAGTGACTTATGACCATTTTTCACACTTACGACGATTGCAGCATCCCCACAGTCATGAGAGGCCAGGCGAGGAGATGCATGCCTCAATGTGAGTGATGTTGAGTTGGCCATGCCCAGCCAATAACATGACCACCAAGCCATGTCCACCCAGTCACATGACTATCAAGCTATGCCCACCACCTAAGCCACGCCCACAGAACCGGTTGTTAAAAAAATTGAATCCCACCCTTGCTTCAAAGCTATTGATATCTTTCTTTTTGCAGACCAGTTTAACGGTGGTCTTCATCATGCCGTTGATCGTGAAAGAAACCAATATGCTCCTTACACAGAGGCGCTCACGCAGGTTGGCTGGCTGACCCTCTTCTCTTTTCTGTTGAGTGGACTTTTTTTTTTCCAAGAGGGAACTTGGCACTTCAGGCCTTTTTCATTCATTTCTTGATTTACATCCACAAAGATTGGATTTGCTGAGAAATGGCCACCAACATGTTCATCCCTGAAAGATTGTCATCTGAATCCCATCTGAAGATAATGCTATGGAAACCCACAACTGGGAAAGAGCTGGCTGTATGCTTGGAAGGCTTAGTTGAGTGTAACCATGAGAGACGTTACGTCTTTTGATTTTTATCCCTTGTTTCCAAGGCTTGTTTGTGCGATTATCAAGATCAAGTGATAAAAACATTGGGTTTGTGTGTGGGAGAAAGGTTTCTTGAAAGCAGAAAGTGATTGTGCCTAGAAAAAGCGTTTGTATAGTAAACCCTTGATTTAATGGATTAGGGCAGGGGAAAGCTGAATGAGATGGTTCAAGGCCAAAATGTACCCATACATGAAATTACTTTAATAATCATAAGTGTTCGGTGTCACCTTTACCTATGAAGCCATAGGTAAATGCTATACCTAAAAGTACAAACGTGTCTACCCTTTCTTACAAGACATAGTCACCAAATCTTGTAAAAGAGTTTGAGATAGGCACTAACTGACCAGGGAATTATTTATGAACTATTTTTTAAAAAACAAATTATGCATGTGCAGCAGCAGAAAACATTGCCTCACCTGATTTGATCCATTGTTTGGGATGAATTCTGATACTGCCTGAAATTCAGACAAAAATCCAGATCCAACCTATTTTGTCTACTGCATTCAAGATCCATTAAACAGAGGACTTACTATACTTGCTTTCTTCCGATTGTGCTCATTTATTGGTGGCAATCTTCCAGGCATTTTTAAACTTGAGGTTCCTTTGTGTCTCCCCATTGGCTCTGCTGGCTAGGGCTGATGGGAATTGGAGTTTAGCGGCAAGAGGACAGCCACTTTACCTGCTCTGATGCCAATATAATAATGTTATTATGTCATGTTATTCACAAAAGGAGAAATCCTTCAGATACCTTGTCTTCCCCCACTTGCAAACCAGAGTGGAATCATCAAGCAAAAAGCTTCTCCAGCTGATGGCTGGTGCCTTTACACAAACCGTCTCTTGTATATTTCTTTGTACTGTAATAAGTTTGGATCTTTGTGTTGTAATCCAGGCACCCCCCCCCCCCCAAAAAAGCTGCCAAACAGAGGAAATGGACGGCGCTCTTTGCATTTTACTTTGGTGAAGAGGAAAGGCATTTCCAACTCTTTAGTATCAAAAGAGCATTTCAGAGCAACCTGGGTCAATCTGCTGCTGGTTTTTGCAAGCTTTTTGGTAGCTCCCTAACTGCGTATTTTTTTTTAATTAAAAAAAATATATAACAGGGTACTACTATTAAAGCAGCTCTGAAATCCTTGGTGTCCTTATGTAAAAAGAACATTTGTTAGGGTGTTTGTTTGATCTCCAAATATTTGTCCTATCCAGATGTTCATGTTAATTTAACCTTCTCTCTCCCTCTAGCAGAGCAACTGCATTCCGTACTTGATTTTTATCTTCTCTTAACTGTCTAATTTGTGAAAACAAGCGGAGTCTCTGGAGGTGCGCAGAGCCAACTATTTTATATGGAGGGGTAGTAATCACAGTTTTATTAGGATCCTTATATTTTTGTTAATATTTTTTTAAAAATAGGTTTGAGAAAATGATAAGGGAAATAAAAGGGAATAATTATCATCGTTTGAGATTGTTTACTATGTCTCCTTTACTGGAGATCACTGTCGCCTACAGATAAGCAGAGACGCCTTGATTTCTTTTTAAGGATTCCACCAAAGCTGATCCTTTCTTCCTTAAGACCCTATAACAATACCAGCAGCCCGCAACCTTTGGGTCGCTAGGGACCGGTTCCGTGGAGAGAGGTTTTTCCATGTACCGGAGGAGGCGTGGTTTCATGTGCTGCCAGCATCCTGCAAATAGGGCTTTGCTTGTTTGTGCAGCCTGCTTTCTGGCATGCCACAGCCAGTCCACTGGGGGTTGTGGGCCCCTGAACTATACAATCAATCTATCCAAGATGCCATTTTTGCATATTTCGGAAATTTCCAAACAGGAATATATTAACAAGTGCTGTACTCAGTGGCATTTATGATACCCCAAAATTAAATGCAAAACGTTTGATTTTAAATAGCCCAAATCTTGAGAAATCATCAAATCGTGTAAGATCTTGGTCTTTTTGGGGGGGTCAAATGATGTAAGATTCTGGGCATATTAAAAACATTATTTTTAGCACCTCTGACGCAGCACTTGCTCTTGGGATAATACTTCCAGCTTAAAAAAACTTGCTAACTCTATTACTTGTGCAAACTGATATGCATCAAGCAGTCAAACTCCAATTTTTATTTTTTTATGTGGAATAACTGTTGTTATCCTGTGTTTATGTATTCCTCAATCGCGTACCTGCAGGCCTTATTCATTATGCCCCCACTTGAATGTTTAATAAACAGGGCATGCTCTGGCTTCCTACAGAAGGGATGGATTTTTTCAGCATTATTGTCAGATCTAGCTGGTGACTCTAGTTCAAAACAGGGGGTGGGGGGGAGGAATGGGCATGTAATCTTCAGCACAGGCTGACAGACCACAGTAACTGGGTTCAAACAGCACACTTATCCAGTTTCAGACATGTCTGCGAATGATGAAAGTATCCCAGTGTTAACCTTTTTCTGAAAGTGCACCATGCCATTGCATGCATGCAGCTGAAACTTCATTTTTCTGAGTCAATGTGTTGTGCAAACATAGCCCTTTTAGTTAGTTCACGGTTCAGTATATTGTGGGAACTCAGAAAACCGGTTAATTTAAAAATGAAGTAGTTTTTTAAATGCAAATCCCACCTTCAAGAATTGAAAATTAGATTAACGCTACAAAATGAGTTTCTTTAGGGTGTTGGGATCCTCAACTCAATTTTCAAAACTGCTTTTTACCTGCTGACTTAAATGTTACCTTGATCTTACATTTCTAATGTTTGGTTGTTGTTGAGATTGAGATAAAAAGAAGAACACGAAGCAAATTGTGAATTTGAGGGGAAGAAATTATTTGTTTTAAATATTTTGTATGTGCTTAATGGTCAGTTTCTTTTAAAAATGTACATGTTCATGTAGATTTTAAAAATCATGTTGTGGCTGCTGTAAGTGAATTTTTTTGATAAGTTAAGAGCCTCTTAATTGTGTTGGTTTACTGTTTTGTGTGTTCTTTTCCTGCCATGCTGCTCCATTCCACTGTTCACAATACACAATAGCCTAATTTATGAGCATTTAAAAAAAAGAACATTTCCCAACATTTTTACTTTTAAATTAGAAATCTACTCCAAGACAAGGAAAAAAAGTACAGTAAAAGCAAATTTTACTTTCTCTCTTTTTTCTTTCTTGCTCTCCTTTTCCACATGATTTGTAGCATCAATTGTTTCGTGGTTTACTTTGAAAAGAGTTGCTCTCAACCGTTGACTTTTGTTTTTAATCATGGAAGTACTTTCTTTCAAAATATGCTTAAATGATTTGAATTAAGCACGAAATCATGCGTGTTGAATTCTGCCCTAGTTAAAGAAGCTTTTCCAGATTTGGGGACATAATCACTTTTCTCACTTCTGGTTAGCTTGATGGGAGGCAGCCAGAAAGACCACCCTTCCTGCATATTTTCACCATGAGAGAATAACAGGAAACTTTATAATCACATCCTTGAATCAAAATGTGAGAGCTCAGTCTATGGATTTCTTGGCTGGTTGAAGGTGAAGACGAGCCAACACTCTGAAGAAGCAATCACCCGATCTGGCACCTTTGAACTGTTAGACTGTGTCTCCCATTGTCTCCAGCCAGCATAGCTGAAACTGCAGTTCAATACATACAGTATGGAAGGTTCCAGGTTTGCCAAAGTCTGTTCAGGGTATGGTAGAATTGGTTTTAATGCAGATTGTCTTCGTTTGAAATACTGTTATGTGCGAGGAATGGCAACTCACGTATGTTCAAACCATGTCTACTGCATTGGGAATGCTTGTTTGCCTTTTGCCTGGGTAGCTGTTAACTTAAATAGAAATTGTTCATCTTAGCAAACACAATAAAAACATATGCAGCATTTTCTTTGCAAAGAGCCAATTTTGCTGCTCAGAGTCATGTATTTGAGATGGGCAGCCATATGAATGAATGAATGAACAAATGAATGAAAATTAAATGCTGTCAATAACAAATTCTTCATGGGGTGCTATGAAACGTTCTGTTCTTGATAATAGTTTCTCTTTCTATCTTATATATTTCCACTTAAATTCTCTGAAAGTATGTAGGGGAAAAAGACATGCTGTCAACTGTCCAATTGAGTTTGATTTTATTAAATTATTTTTGGCAACAGAAAGATTCTGTACATGCTTTTTATTTTGGACGTATAATGAATGTTGCTTTCCCTCATCTCGGGAGTTGTGTAAAAGTTGACCATAAAGCAAAGTATTTTTTAAAAGTTGTAAAAGGAACAGTTTCCATAGATATTTTTCGACAGAGGGTGGTTGAGAGATTGAGATCATTCTGTATGATAGTTTATGCTCAGTATCCCTAAATATTGAAGGAGCATAAAAACAGTAGAATGTATTAAAAGGGGGGCATCTGAGGAGATGATCAAGAACTAAAAATTAAATCCTGTGGAGAGACATGAAAGGAACTGGGTATATATATATATAATCTTGGGAAAAGATGACCAACAGGGACATGATAGCACTCCTTAGGTCTCAGAGAATCCAAAGGAGCTCATTTTCTCTCTCTAGAATGCAGGATATAGAATGATGGATTTAAGTTACAGGAAGTCAAACACCAGTGGAAAGCCAGAATCTATCTGTGGGATGTTTTTATTAAACTTTTTTTTTTAACTGAGCAAGGATTTGGATTCAGCTGTCCCTTTTAGCTTTATGATTATAAGATGGCAATGTCCAGGACCCCAGAGATTAAACAGTTTTTCAACATTCCTACTTTTTCTTTTATTGCTGTAGCAATCCAAGAGGAGGAGGAAGAGGAACCGAATGATGATTTCTATTTACAGTGTAGCTTATCTAATCTTGCATTTAAGGAACCTTTCATCTACAGAACTGGCAAAAGTAATTCCCCATCTGTTCTTCTGACAATATACGGGCAGCCCATGAAATATAGTATCAAGAGGCTTAATCTTCTCACCTCCCCCACCGCAGCCCGCCAGCTCTGGTGGAACTCCTTTCTGTTGGCAGTTCACCTGGGAGGAGTTGATCTAATTGGTAGGTCTTTAAGAACATCAGATATTCTTTTTCACAGCAACTATATTTTACATCTGATAATACACTTCTTTGTAAGAGCTCAATCCAGATGAGTTCAGAACCCTGGAACAAAGAATAATAAGCATAATGTTCACTAATTTTCAGTCATCTACAAAGGGTGATCTTGGCCAATCATTACCCTTCATACTACCTTCACAGAATTATTGTAAAGTATGAAAAACAAACAGCCACAGGGGCTGTTGCAGCAAGGATGGGGAAGCCTTTTTAGTTCCAAACACGATCAGACAGGGGTCTCCAACCTTGGCAACTTTAAGACTTGTGGACTTCAAATCCCAGAATTCCTCCTCCAGTTATGTTAGCTCAGGAATTCTGGGAGCTGAAGTCCACAAGTCTTAAAACTTGCCAAGTTTGAAGACCTTTGTCCTAGAAAGATGCTTGCAGGTTATTAGCAAAGTCACTTAGAACAGGAACCTTTTGGGTTGGTCTCTCTCCCCCCATAATCACCAAAGGTTTCTTTATACTACTGCTTTGGCAATAGGAAGGCAGGCTCTGGACCATAGGAAAAGAAAGCAGAGATCTACCATTCAGTGCTCTTGAGACCAGACGTGGTATCCAGCAGGTTCTGACTGGTTCTGGAGAACGGGGAGTGGCATTTTTTTTTTTAAAGAATTTTATTGATTTTCTGCAGACAAACAAGACAAACAAAACATTAAAACATCAACTCTCATATGTACATCCAGCATGTCGGTTGGTTCATCAGTTTTGT
>BHEV01040377.1:0-13055 GCA_004319985.1 Emydocephalus ijimae | reverse complement strand
CCGGAGGGGAGGGAGATCGGGCCGGCCAGTCTCGGGGCAGGGAAACGGGCAAGGGAGGTAGACTGCTGCTGAAGCTGGAGGTTCGGAGGAAAGGCAGGGCAAGGAAGAGGCTGAGGGCGGTTCGCTTAAGGCTCTCTAGCAGACCCCCGGACCCCTGAGCCTCTAGAGAGAGGGGAGAGATCGGGCCGAGCCGGGCCGGAAACCCTCGGGGAAGACAAGAGAGAGTTCATCGTCCGTGCGGAGCTTCTGGGATAGACTGCTGCTGGAGCTGAAGGCTCGGAGGAAGGGCAAAGGCCAGTTCGCTCAAGGCTCTGCAAGCAGCCCCGCGACCCCTGAGCCTCTCGAGAGGGGAGGGAGATCGGGCTGGCCAGTCTCCGGGAAGAAGGCAAAACGGGCCAGATTCGTACTTCGGGATAGACTGCTGCTGGAGCTGAAGGCTCGGAGGAAGGGCCGGGCAAGGGGGCGGTGGAGGAGAGTTCGCTCAAGGCTCTCCAGCAGAGCCCCCCGCCTCCCCACGACTCTTGAGCCGCTGGAGATGGGAGGGAGATCGGGCCGGCCAGCCTCTGGGAAGGCAAGCGGGAGAGTTTCGTACTCCGGGGTAGACTGTTGTTGGAGCTGGAGGCTCGAAGGATGAAAGAAGGGCCGAGCAGCGGGCTAGAGACCTGTTCCCTCCCCGCTAAAGATCTACTCCCTGGGTCGTAGACTAGGGAGGAAGATCGACCCGTTCCGGCCAAGCCAGCCTCAAGGAAGACAAGAGGGCAATCTTCGTGCTAGGTATGTACGACGTTTTCCGGGATAGACTGCTGCTGGAGCTGGAGGCTCGAAACATGAAGGAAGGGCCGGGCAGGGAACAGTCCGAGGACGGGCTCGCATCTCCATCCGACCCCCTGAGCCGCTAGAGAGAGGAGGGAGATCGGACCGGCCAGCCTCCGGGAAGGCAAGCGAGCGTCTTCATCTTCTGTCTGGAACTTTGGGGATAAACTGCCGCTGGAGCTGGAGGCTCGAAGGAAGCGCCGCTCTCGCCTCTCCAGACATCCAGCCCCTGGTTCCCCGTCCTCGCCTTTCTAGCCTCCATTGCCTCGCTAAAGAGAGACGGGAGAGAGATCGGCTCGCCCAACGCAGCTTCGGGGCTGGAGCTTCCCGGATAGACTGCTGCTGGGGCTGGAGGTTCGAAGCGGCTGAACGGCAGAAAGAGCGCGGGGGGGGGAGAGGGGGCGGCGTGAAGGAAGGGCCAGGTAGAGGGCTCGTCCTTGCCTCTCCAGCCCGCCTTCCCCCTACCCCTGGCCCGCTAGAAAGGGAAGGAAATTGGCCCTGCCAGCCCAGCCCAGCTTCGAGCAAGCCCTGCGGGAAGGCAAACGAGCATCCTTCACCCACCATCTGTAGCTTCCCGGATAGACTGCTGCTGGACCTGGAGGCTCGTAGCGGGCGGACGACAGGAAGGACGACGTTGGGGCAGACTGTAAAAAAAAGAGGTTGAGATTCTGGAAAGAGACCAGAGAAAGCAACCAGGATGATGAGGGGACTGAAGGCTAAAACATACAATGAACGGTTGCAGGAACTGGACCTGGCTAGTCTAGGGAAGAGAAGGACCAGGGGAGACAGGAGAGCATCTTCCAATATTTGAGGGGCTGCCACAGAGAGGAGAAAGGGGGTCAAGCTGTTTTCCAAAGCCCCCCGAGGGCCAGACAAAAGGAATAATTGATGGAAATTGATCAAGAAGAGATTCAGCCTGGAAATAAAGAGAATGAATGAATGAATGAATGAATGAATGAATGAATGAATTCTTTATTGGCCAAGTGTGATTACACACACAAGGAATTTGTCTTGGTGCAAATGCTCTCAGTCTACATAAAAAGAAAAGATACATTCCTCAAGAGTCAAGAATCATAAGGTACAACACTTAATGAATTCAGAATTTTTAGAATTTTACCTTTACTGTCATTGCATTCCACGAATACAATGAAATTTGAAAGCCACGCATCACAATCACACCACAAACCACACATCACACTCACACCACAAGTATTTAATAATAATAGTAATAATAACAACAATAATAATAATAAACCTAGTCTAAAACCTATCTAAAACATTTAGTAAGTTAAATAGTTTAAAAATGCCACTGTATACATAGGACTAGATCACAAATGCGCTGTTTGATTCAAGACAATTATTGCCTTGGAAAAGAAACTTGTTTCTCAGTCTATTAGTCCTCATTTTAAGACACCTATAATGTTTCCCTGATGGTAACAGTTGGAAATATGAATGACCAGGATGACAATGGTCTGTGGAGATTTTTTTTTTTTTAATGATAGTCATAGGGTACAAATAAGCAATCAAATCATACTAGGAAACAGTCCATAGAAATCATAAGGATGCAAGCGACAAAGTTACAGTCATACAGTCACAAATGGGAGGGTGATAAGGAGTGATGAGAAGATTAATAGCAATAGTAATGCAGACTTAGTAAATACTTGGACAGTGTTGAGGGAATTGGTTGTTTAGTAGAGTGACGGCTTTCGGGGGAAAACTGTTGTTCTGGTGTGCAGGGCTCTATAGCGTCGTTTTGAGGGTAGGGAGTGAAACGTTCTGACCGTGAGAAACCATCAACCCATGGAACAGAAGTTGCCTTCAGAAGTTGTGGGAGCTTCATCCCTGGAGGCTTTTAAGAAGAGATTGGACTGCCCCTCTGTCAGAAATGGTGTAGGGTCTCTGCTTTGGGCGGGGGGGGGGAGGGGTTGGACTAAATGACCTACAAGGTCCCTTCCAACTCTGTTCATGTGTTTGATTGGCCTTTCTCAGAGTGCAGTGCAGAAGTTTCTGTGGGTTGTTTTCTGGGGATGGAAGGCAGTGGGGTGTGTGTGTGTATAAGAAATCCTAATTGAGGGCAGCTGGGATAAGGGAGGGGGGAACGGAATAAGCTTCCCCCTCTTCCTTCCCCTCCCCTCCCCCCCTCCGCTTCTGGGCATCGATAAAAGCCACACCTGAGGCCACATATCTCACAGAGATGCATAACCACACAATCGGCACAACCACTCCCATACCTTGTTGTTTATTTGTTCATATAAATCAGGGGTCTCCCAACTTGGCAGCTTTTAAGACTTATGGACCTCGAGTCTCAGGAATAGCATGGCTGGCTGGGAAATTCTTCAAGTCTTCAAGTTGGGAGACCCCTCCCCGTAGAAATACAGATAGTGTCAACTCATAAAACATTCCTATGCCTGTTTTAGTAGTTGCCATTAAAAAAAAATAGGGGGGGGAGGAAATCTGGAAGGACGGTGCAGCAGTTTGAAAGCAAAAGTACATTCCATACTTATATTACAAAGGTTGTAACTAAGCTACCAAATCTTCTGCCTGGGAAAATCCCTTAATTGGAGAATGTGATTGATGACACCCAGCCCGTGAACCATGCTCAATTGGAGAATCTGATTTAGGAGACATCCGGGATGGAAACAGGGTCACAGGGGACTGCAAATGACGTAGGCCAGAGTTGGTGTGATGACCCAGGGTGGGATACAAAATAAACACAGCCACAAAAACAGGTCGAAGCCCCTTTTATTCCTTCAATTTGCTTCCAAGCTCCAATTATCCTTGATTGGAGACAAAAAAAACTCCCCCACAAGCAGTTACGAAAAGGAGGAAATGCTGTTTGGACTAAAAATGCCTATAAATTATAAAGAGTCAAAACAACACAAAACCACACTGAAACAATTTAAGGGAACCAGGAAAGATAAGGGCTTGAAGACGTCCACGGATATCAGAATACACACTGGGAAGGGTGCCAAACTTAGAGAGGAACAGACTAGAGATATTTCCACGCTTTGTTTCCAGCACTGGCCCATACGCGTGTCTGTCTTCTTATTCAGTTGTCACAGCTGCAGCCCATGAAGAGGATCAAGGCCCTTTCCTCCCCCGTAGACCATGCCATTCATGTCTCTCCCTTATCTTCTCCTCCCTACGTGCCCGAGGATGGAGAGGGGATGGGCCTCTGGCTGCCCAGCCGGCCTCTGCCCTTCCCCACCCTCCTCCCCAACCTCCAGAGCCACACCTCCACTCCCTGTTGGCTGTTCCTCCTCTCCCTCAGTCAGTCTCCACCATGACAGTCAGCTTTCATACATGGCAGTGCCGGTATGTCGCCTCTAATAAACCCTTTGAAGGCTTTTTGAAGTTTGGCTCGAGAATCATGATCTAATGAGGGCAATTGCAGGAATCCTGACATATAGTCCTCAACATACGACCACAGTTAACCCTGACATTTGTGTTGCTATCTGAGAAATGTGTTAAATGGCTTTGGCCTCATTTGATGACTTTTCTTGCTGCATTTGTTAAGTGAATCACGGCAGTGGTTAAATTAGTCATCCCATTGTAAAGCGAATCTGGATTCCTCTTTGATTTGGCTCATCAGTCGGCTGCAAAAAGGGGCAATCGCATGACTCCATGGCATCCTGCAACCGTCATAAAGGTGAGTCACTTGTCAAACTGCAAATCGCGGGACCACGGGGATGCTGCAATGGTCGTTAAATGTGAAAAAGGGTCCTAAGTCACTTTTTTCAGCACCGTTGGAAGTTCGAATGGTCACTAAGTGAACTATTGCTAAGTCGAGGACTAAATTAATAGAAGAGAGAGGGAGAGAAAAAAGATTTGGTGCTTTTCATAGGAGCAGAAGTTCGGCAGGCAAGCTTAGTTTTAGGGCAGCCACTTTGACTTAGATTAGATGAACAGAATCAGAAGGGATCTTGGAGGTCTTCTAGTCCAACCCACTGCGTCAGCAGGAGATGTTACCAATCTGGACAAACAGGTGTCCAGTCTCTTCTTCAAAACCTCCAGTGATGGGAGCACCCGTAATTTCTGGAGTTAAGCTGTTCCGCTATTCTCGCTGCCAGCAAATTCTTCCTTATTTTGACTACGGATCTCCGAATACAGAAGAACTGAGATGGAAGGGACCTTGGAGGTCTTCTAGTCCAACCCCTACTCAAGCAAGAGACCCTGTGCTATTCCACACAAAACGGTATCCAGCCTCTTCTTCAATACCTCCAGGGATGGAGCACCCATAATTTCTGGAGACAAGCCGTTCCACAGTTCTCCTTAGTTTGAGTATGGATCTCAGAACACAGAATAACAGAAGGAAGCTTGGAGGTCATCTAGTCTGACCCCCCCGCCCGAGCAGGAGGCACCCTACTACACCATTTCTGACAAATGGCAGCCCAATCTCTTCTTCTGAAAGCCTTGGTTGGCCGTTTTAATTTTGGCGTTGGGACCTGCCTTGCCCTCCCTCGTTCCCAGCGAGATGTTTTGGCTGTATTTCGGAGAGAAGATTGTACGGATCATGTTGTGAGTCAGAACTGTTGCTTCTGATACAGGGCTGACTAAGCCCAGCCCTCCCTGCACACGTGTGCAAGGCAATAAATGCATCTCCAGGTTCCTTTCCCTTGCCCTGCCTGGCCAGGGGCCTTCAGTTGTGGGTCTGGAGCTGATCCCTATCTGTAGGGGCCGACAAATGCTACAACAATCTAGATTGGTGTTTCATCAGCCAGCATGCTCTATGTTGGGTGAACTTCCACTCCCAGAATCCCCAGCCAGCCTACTTTAAGAGGGGTGGACTTCCACTCCCAGAATCCCCAGCCAGCCTACTTTAAGAGGGGTGGACTTCCACTTCCAGAATCCCCCAGCCAGCCTGCTTTAAGAGGGGAGGACTTCCACTCCCAGAATCCCCCAGCCAGCCTGCTTTAAGAGGGGAGGACTTCCACTCCCAGAATCCCCCAGCTGGACTTCGATTCCCAGAATCCCCCAGCCAGCCTGCTTTAAGAGGGGAGGACTTCCACTCCCAGACTCTCCCAGACAGCAGAGAATCAAGTCCAAAACATGGTCAACACAAACTGTAACTATAAGCCCAATCAAGGCAAAAGGAGATAATTGGTTCAGCAGGGCAGGAGCAAGAATTCCAGATGTGAAGGCATGGCAATAACTCAACACAGTTGGGAAGTTGCCAGGAACACAGCTAAGCAAAGTCAACACAAGATAAACTCACATTTGCTCCCAGCAGCTGCCGCACACAGCTTGCATATTTTTAAAAAACTCTCTTCCCAGCTGTGGCTAATGAAGGAAATCAGGGCCCTTTCCTCCTCGGTAAGCCACACAACTCATATTGCTCCCTTCTCCGTTCCTTCCTGCGTGCCCTAGGATGAAGAGGGGGTGGGCTTGGGTCTTCCTCTGAACTCCCTCTCCCTTGTTCTACCTCTCCCCCTGCTCTGCCCAGCTGCACTTTGCCCTTCCCCAGTTTCCTCCACAGAAACGTAGCCACGCTCCTGCTCCCTGTCAGCTGTTCGCCTTCCTCCTTGGATTCAGACTCTGACAGGGGCATGACAGCAACCATCATAAATATGAATCCGTTGCCAAGCATCCAATTTTTGTTCACATGCTTGGGATTGGGCCATGGTTCGTCAGTATGAAACATGGTCGTAAGTTGTTTTTTTTTTTCAGTGCCGTTGTAACTTTGAACAGTCACTAAATGAAGTATTGTAAGGGAAGGACTACTTGTCATGGATCTGGCACACCGAGAAAGGATTGATGGAAAATTGTTTTCGGTTAATCGCCGCAAGATTATTCCGTGCAGAAAGGTGGAAAAAAATTTAAATGCCTACCTGGGAGGCAGGGGTGATTTAAGATGGCAGGATTTGCAGAGCTGGCAAAATTAACTTGTTTGGTTGGAGGAAAGAAACAACTTAGCACCTTTGACACTGACGGGGAAAACCAGTTACGGGCTTTTTGCTGAAAAGGTGGAAAAAATGAACATGTGATTGATGGCTTTGGTGATTAGAAAGGCTCAAATATGGAAAGCATATTTGAACTCCAGCGTTAGTGAACGGATAAAATATAAATGCATTTATAACTGCAATTAAAAAAAATGTTGGAAACTGTTTATGTTTTCCAAGGCACCCAAAGGCCAGACAAGGAATAATGGAAGGAAACTGAACAAGGAGATAGATTCAACCTGGAAATAAGGAGAAATTTCTTGACATTGAGAACAATCAACCAATGCAACAAACGTTGCCTTCAGAAGTTGTGGGAGCTTTATCATTTGAGACTTTCAAGAAGAGATTGGACTGCACTCCGTCAGAAATGGTGTAGGGTCTCCCGCTTGGGCGGGGGGTTGGACTAGATGACCCACAAGGTCCCTTCCAATTCTGTTAATCTGTAATCTATCTAAGATGATTGAAAGCCTGGAGGCTAAAACATATGAAGAACGGTTGCAGGAACTAGGCCTGGCTAGTCTAGTAAAGAGAAGGACCAGGGGAGACAGGACAGTATCTTCCAATATTTGAGGGGCTGCCCCAGAGAGGAGGAAGAGGGTCAAGCTATTCTCCAAAGCACCCGAAGGCCAGACAAGGAATAATGGATGGAAACTAAACAGGGAGAGATTCGACCTGGAAATAAGGAGAAACTTTCTGATAGTGAGAACAATCAACCGATGGAACAGAAGTTGCCTTCAGAAGTTGTGGGAGCTTCGTCCCTGGAGGCTTTCAAGAAGAAACTGGACTGCCATTGATTAGCAATGGTGTAGGGTCTCCTATTTGAGCAGAGGGTTGGACTAGATGACCTACAATGTCCCTTTTAACTGATTATCTGTTATCTGTTGTATCTTTCTTTCCTTTTCCTTTTTTCTTTCTTTTCTCTTATTTCTTTTTTTAAGAATTTGTTCACTGTGAGTCCTTGACTTGTGACCAAAATCGAGCCAACATTCCTGTGGCTAAGCGAGAGACAGTGGTTAAAGAAATTTGGCCTCATTTTTATGACTTTTCTTGCCACGGTTATTCAGTTACTAACACCGTTGTTCAGTGAATCTGGCTTTCCGCATTGACTTTGCTTGTCTGAAGATCGCAAAAAGAGATCACGTGACCCCCAGGATATTGGAACCGTCCTAAATAGGAGTCAGTTGCCAAGCGGCTGATTTTTGGCCGGAAAGGTCATAAGTGTGGAAAATGGTCCTATGTCCTTTTTGTCAGTGCCATTGTAACTTTGAACGGTCACTAAACAAACTGTTGTAAGTGTCAGGATTCTGGCAGTTACCGCAATTAAATAATGAGTCTCAAGCCAAACTTCCAACACTTCAAAAGAATTTATTTGGGAATTAACATGTCCGGCACTGCCTGGGTGTAGCCGACTCTGAGGCATATAATTCACTGCCACCCTTGACCCTGATTTCCCCCCCACCCCCTGGGTGTATCATAATTCATATTCTCCAATGGGACACATCCATAGCCCAGAGGCATCAATCATGTTCTCCAGTTAGATATTTTCCTGGCAGAAACTTCAGTCACCTAGTTACTATCTCTGAAAAACTATTTATGGAATACATTTTCGATTTCCAAGCTGCCGCACTGCTCTTTCAAACCCCTTTCCTCCCCTCCCGTTCTGTTGGCATCTCTTAAATGACCATAGAAATATTTTATGAGTTGACAGTAAGTCAGGGACTATCAATATTGCTGGGGAATTCTGGGAACTGAAGATGCTCATATATTTGGAGAGCCTCAGGTGGTTTATGGAACAGATCAACTATCTCTGGTCAAAATGCAGTCGAGATGGAAGTTAGAAACAAGGAAACAAAATAAAGATCTGTTAAAAGAGAGAAGTAGATATTATGATTAGTATGTTGAATACGACTATTTGAATATTGTAGAAGTAATATTGATGTAATGAAGGATGTTGCAATATTGATTACTGTTTAGCAAAGGTCTTTGTACCCAGACAACACACTGTTCAATTGAAGATGGAATTATTATTGTTATGAACTAATAAAGGTGTTTAATAAAGTTTTAACAACCTTAAGAAAAAGCAGGGTTCTAATCCTGCACTTCTGATTGGCCGATAATAGCGATATCGGATTGGTCCCTTCTGGGAAGTCTGATTGGCTGTTAACCGGCCAACCCTCATTGGTTAAGGGGGTTAACGCTCCACGTTTCTTATTGGTTACTAGATCAGCAGCTTGCCTATAAAAGGGCTGCTGCTGCCCTTGGGTTTTTGCTCTGTTCAGTATGATTAATAAAGAGTTGAAATTCACTGTTCACTGCCTCGTCTCCGTTCCTTGCACCCATGCGCAGAACTTAACACTGGCGACGAGGATGGGATGCGGAGACATCAGAGCTGACTGAACACTACAGAGCACCAAACAGAGCACGTGGCTGAAGGCGCATCGACAACGGAAACCATGTCCGGCGGCGCCATACCACCCGCTCCATTTGACCCGGCACAAGAAGACTGGGACTCGTACATCGACCGGTTCCAGATGTTTCTGGAGACCAACAACTTGAAATGATGCCACTACGGGGAAAAAGCGAGCAGTGTTCCTGACCCATTGCGGGCCTGCCATCTTTAAGATGGACAAGGCACTAGCGAAACCGGCTGAGGTGAAATCCATGGACTGGGATGTCCTCGCGCCCCTTCTATGGGCCCACTATGCACCCGCCGTACCAACGCTTGTCCAAAGACATGAATTTTACCAGAGGGACCAACGGAAAGGAGAGAGCGTCACAGATTTCATCGCAGACCTCTGGAACCTGGGAGGCCTCTGTGGGTTCGCAGACCTTGAAGAAGCTCTGAGAGACCGAATAGTTCTGGGATTAGATGACCAGACAGCACAGAGCAAGATAATGGCCAAAGGGGACATCGATCTTGCTGATGTCATCAAAGACGCTACTGCAGCAGAAGCAACCAGGAAGTCGGCCACCCGAATGCGCCGCACCAACGTACCGCTCCGTCAACTCGCTAGCGATACCTCACCTCACCTAGAGAGGCATACAACAGTGACCACCACGAGGACCTCGAATCGCCATCAGAAAGTGATGAGGAGGAGGTCAACCGGCTCCGGTCTGAACGTGACCAATACAACCAGCGGAATCAAAGACTACCGCACCAATGCNNGGGAAGAGGCACACCAAACCATTACAATCGGTCACACTTCATCGTTAGATGCAAAGAAGATCCGAGTGAAGGTCGCCATCGAAAACCAGCCTTGCGTGATGGAAGTGGACTCAGGATTGTCTCTCTCGATGGTTTCCTGGAAGACCCTTAAACAATTAATCCCTGCCGTCCGGCGTCAAGACCTCAGAGCCCAAAGAATCATACTCAAAGATTATCAGGGGAACCGAATTCCGGTCGTTGGATCCAGCCAAGTCCAAGTCTCATTCAAAAATCGTACTGCGTCGTTACCACTGACTGTCGTCGACTGCGACCGGCCTAGTTTGTTAGGCCTTCAATGATTCGCCCCACTCGGGATCGAGGTAGCCGGCATTCACCAAACCAGAAGCGACGACTGGGAGGAGGCCCTCGTCCAGGAATTCCAGGACGTCTTTGCAGACAAACTAGGTGAATACAAGGGGACCCCGATATAATTTAACCTTAACCCTGAAGTTGCCCCCATCCGCCTTAAGCCTCGTCGGGTACCTTTTGCCCTAAAACCAAAGATCGACGAGCAGCTCGATAAATTAATAGCCCAGGGTGTTTTAGAACCAACTGACCACGCCCATTGGGAAACCCCAATCGTAACACCCATCAAACCGGATGGATCGTTAAGGATTTGTGGGGACTACCAGGCCACCCTTAATCATGCCCTTCAACAGAATGCTTACCCGGTGCCAGTGGTTCAACACCTTCTCCATTCCCTGTGGGGCGGAAAAGTCTTCGCTAAATTGGATTTAGCACAGGTGTACCAACAACTGCCTGTAGATAAAAAAACTGCGGAGGCACAGACGATCGTTACGCACCGAGGCGCCTTTAAATGCAACCGACTCCAATTCGGAGTGAGCGTAGCCCCAGGGATTTTTCAAAGTCTGATGGAGAGACTCTTGCAAGGGATCAAGGGGGTCGTGCCATACTTTGATGACGTTTTAATTGCGGCCCCGAATAGAGAAGTACTAGAAAAGTGTCTTAAATTGGTTCTCCAGAAATTTAAAGACTCCGGCCTAAAGGTTAAAAAAAATAAATGTCAACCGTGTACAGATAAAGTAGAGTTCCTGGGGTACCTAATCGATAAGCAAGGCATTCACCCCACTGATAGCAAACTAAAAGCAATCAAAAACGCCCCAAGACCCAGAAATAAGACTGACCTCCAAGCTTTCCTGGGGTTCATTAACTTTTACAACATCTTCTTGCCCCAGAAAGCGACCGAAGCTGAACCCCTACATAGACTTCTCGGCAAAAAAGCAACCTGGGTCTGGGGACACCGAGAGGAGCACGCATTCCGACAAGTGAAAAACTTACCAACCTCAGATGCTGTTTTAATGCAGTATAACGAGACTCTGCCTTTAACAATTACATGTGACGCGTCACCGTTTGGAGTAGGAGCCATTTTGAGTCATGTGTTACCAAATGGTAGTGAGGCCCCTATTGCCTATTTTTCAAGGACCCCATCGAAGGCTGAACGTAACTATAGCCAAATTGACAAAGAGGCTCTTGCTGTTGTATCTGCTGTGAAACGGTTTCATGAATATGTGTATGGATGAGTTTTTACTATTATTACCGATCACAAATCTTTGCTAGGGATTATAGCGGGAGACAAGCCAACCCCCTATATATTGTCACTTAGAATGACTCGCTGGTCAGAGTTCTTAGCTGCGTACAACTATAAATTACAACACTGCCCGGCGAAAGCCATTCCCCACGCTGATGCATTGAGCCGTGCCCCACTTCTGGAAACCGTCGACGACCCAGCTCCAACCCTTGCGACACTCCAGATTGAAACACTACATTCACCGCCGCTAACAACCAGAGACATCGCTATCGAAACGAAACGAGATCCTGTCCTGGCGCGAGTTCTCAGCTGGGTCGAACGTGGATGGCCAGTAGAACAAACCCCTGACGACTTCACCCCTTCAGAAACCGGCAAACAGAACTTTTCTTGCAGAAAGGCTGCATCCTATGGGGAGACAGAGTCATCGTCCCAGAGCGGTTACAATGAGCAGTATTGAAAACATTGCATGATGGTCACTCCGGCATCATTCGTATGAAAGCGCTCACACGAAGCTACGCGTGGTGGCCGGGCATCGACAAGCAGATCGAAGCCTGGGTAAAGACTTGTCTAAAGTGCCAAGAAGTCAGCAGTGCCCCACCTAGAGCAACTCCAATGGAATGGGAACCCCCCCGGGGGCCATGGTCCCGCATCCACGTTGACTTTGCGGGACCTACTAAGGGACATACGTTCCTCCTAACAGTGGATGACTATTCCAACTGGCTCGAGATCCACAAAATGAAGACTACTACAACCGATTCCGTCATCCGAAAATTGAATAGGCTATTCGCAACGCATGGGCTGCCAGACGTTCTGGTCTCCGACAACGGACCCCAGTTCACCGCCCTGGTGTTTGAACAATACTTAGCGGACTGGGGTATCCGCCATGCGCTAACTTCGCTGGCGCACCCTGCAGCTAATGGCAGGGCCAAGCACATGGCCCAATTTGCTTAAAAAATGGACTATGGGGACATTGATGACAAACTAAACAGAATACTCCTACTCCAACACATCACCCCGCACAGCGTCACCAACAAGACTCCAGCTGAACTGTTGATGGGACGCAAGCTCCGTTCCCACCTCGACCGGCTCCACCCGTCCTACGAGCCAGAGAAACCCTGTGGATCTAGCGGAAAATGCCGCGAGTTCATGGTAGGCAACTTAGTTTTCGCTAAAAACCTTTCTGGCGAACCATTATGGGTCGAAGCAACCGTAACTCAAACCACCGGGCCCAGATCGTACCGTGTGCAAACATGGGACGGAAAAATATGGAAATGCCATATAGATCAGCTTTGCTCTAGGCTACAACCCAGTTCCCATGACTCCTGTGACTCTCAAACTGAGGGGGGAGGGGATGTTGAAGAAACCGAATTCGAGATGGTGGAAAGCAGAATCGAAGGAAGTGTTAAGCCTGAGTTCCCCAACCAGGGTTAAGGAGACAAGCTAAACAGAATGTGCAGCGTTAGTCAGGTAGGCACACAGATAAATGAATGAGATAAGTTTGTATGTTTGTTAACATACAGTAAAAATAACAGATACACTTGTGCTATCA
>BHEV01040374.1:0-13194 GCA_004319985.1 Emydocephalus ijimae | reverse complement strand
TATATGCCTTGGTTTTCCAGGTCAATTTTGTCTTTGGGGTTCCTGAGGATGGCTGCTATTTTTCTGTCTGTTTTGAAGGCCCAATCCCACCACCACCCAGCACAGATAAACTCCGTGGCTAAAACACTAATTACTAGAACCAAACCCCTGGCAGTCAAGACACACATTAAGACTGAACTATGTTTTCTGACAAAAATATTGACAGCCAATGGCTTCCACAAAAGCAAAATCACCAACTTGATCCACAAAAACACACTGAGACATAATAGAGACCCAGAAGATGAACAGACCCATGGAACAGCTGTCCTGCCCTACATAAGAGGCACTACAGACAAAATTAGTAAGATTCTATACAGACACCACATCAAGACTGCCTTCAAAACAGACAGCTAAGTAAAGTCTATTTAATTTCTTGATGATAGCTTCCGTGGTGGTTGTCTTCATTGTGCTCACCTCGAGCCAATTTGAATAAGCGTCAACAGTGATGAAGAAGGTGTGCCCCTTGGTCGGCCCTGCGAAGTCAATATGGATGCGCAACCAAGGGCCTCTGGTTGTTTCCCATTCTAATGGTGGGGCTTTAGGGGGAGCCGATAGAGTCTCTTGGCATCTGTTACAAGCGGCGACCCAGGTTTCAATTTGCTTGTCCATGCCTGGCCACCAAGCGTAGCTCCTGGCCAGGGCTTTCATGCGCACAATACCAGGGTGCCTGTCATGCAGCAAGTCTAAAACTTTTTTCTGTAGTGTCTCTGATATTACTACCCGGTCTCCCCACAAAACACAACCTCTTTGCAAAAAGAGTTCAGTTTGCCGGTTTTTAAATGGTTTAAAAAGTTCGTTTGGCTCGGTTTCTGGTCATCCCCTCTCCACCCAGCTGAGAACTCGCGCCAAGCATCTGTCCTTCCTAGTTTCGTGGGCGATGTCTTGGTGGCATGGGGATTGTTTCAATTTGCAAGACTGGTAATGTGGGTGCTGGGTCCTCTTGCAAATCTGGCAAGGGGGACAGGCTTAAGGCATCAGCGTACAAGATTGTGTTGCCAGGGCGATGTATCAATTTGTAATTATAAGCAGCAAGAAATTCAGACCATCTTGTCATTCTAGGTGACAAGATGTGTGGAGTGGGCTTGTCACCTGCCAATATGCCAAGTAGGGGTTTATGGTCTGTAATAATGGAAAATGTCCTACCATAAATGTATTCGTGGAATCTCTTTACTGCTGAAACGATGGCGAGAGCTTCTTTGTCCAGCTGGCTATAGTTCCTCTCTGGCTTGGACAAGGTTCTGGAAAAGAATGCAATGGGGGCTTCTGTTCCATTTGGTAAAACGTGGCTCAGGATGGCACCAACCCCGAACGGCNCCTTTTTATCAAGGAGTCTATGCAGAGGTTCTGTGACAGTCACTTTCTGGGGTAGAAAAATGTTATAGAAATTAATGAGTCCGAGGAAGGCTTGGAGGTCCAATTTGTTCTTTGGTCTGGGGGCATTCTTGATAGCTTTCAATTTTCCATCAGTGGGGTGAATTCCTTGTTTGTCAAGGAGGTAGCCAAGAAATTCAACCCTTTCAGTGCATAATTGGCACTTTCCCTTTTTCACCTTGAGGCCAACATCTTTGAATTTCTGTAGGACCACCCTCAGTCGTTTTTCCAATTGTTTTTTGGTAGGGGCTGCTACCAGAACGTCATCGAAATAGGGTACGACTCCTTTAATTCCCTGCAGCAATCCCTCCATTAGACTTTGAAAAATTCCCAGTGCGATACTGACCCCAAACTGGAGCCGGTTACATTTGAATGCCCCTCTATGTGTCACTATAGTTTGGGCTTTGGCGGTTTCAGCATCGACTGGCAGTTGTTGATAAGCTTGAGCCAGGTCGAGCTTTGCAAAGATTTTGCCACCCCCTAGTGAGTGCAGGAAATGTTGGACTACGGGCACCGGGTAGGTGCTCTGCTGCAATGTGTGGTTGAGGGTGGCCTTGTAGTCACCACAAATTCTCAGGGAGCCATCAGGTTTGATGGGAGTGACAATTGGAGTCTCCCAATGGGCATGATCGATGGGTTCTAACATGCCTTGCGCTATTAGTTTGTCTAATTGTTCGTCTATTTTAGGCTTGAGTGCAAAAGGCACTCGGCGCAGTTTGAGACGGATGGGCGCGATGTCAGGGCTGAGATTAAAGGAGATAGGGGACCCCTTGTACTTGCCTAGATGTTCACTGAAGACTTCTTGGAGCGTTGCTTCCCAGTCTTCATCTTCTGTGTGGTTGATGCCTGCCATCTCGATCCCCAACGGTGCGAACCACTGCAACCCGAGTAGGCTGGGTTGGTCTTTATCAACGATTTTGAGTGGTAGGATGGTGGTGTGGTTTTTGAAGGAAACTTTAAAATGTCCAGTGCCAGCGACCGGGATGCGATTACCTTGATAGTCTCTCAATATTAGCTTCTGGTCGCTTAGCTCTTGGCGGCAGATGCTGGGAATTAGTCATTTTTTGGTCCTCCAGGAGACCATAGGGAGGGAGGAACCGGAGTCTACCTCCATGGTGCAAGGTTGATTCTCGATGGTGAACTCTACACGTATCTTTCATGCGTTTATCAATGAAGCGTAGTTGATGGTGACTGTTTGGTGCGTTTCTTCTCTTCTGGGTACCTCAATGAACTTCCTGGGTCAGCTGTCCCGGTTCCATCGGCTGTCATTTTGGCAGTCCCGGTTCATGGTAGGGGTGCCATCACTTCTTGGGCTGTTTCCCCATCATCGGAATTTCGTTTGTTGCGGCATACTTTGGCAATATGCCCTCATTTTTTCGCAAAAATGGCAAACGGCATCCAGGAACTTGCATTCGGAACGCGGGTGATTTCCTCCGCAGCCGGCACATTGGTAACTCAACTTACGACCACGCTGGTCTCGTCACTTGCATTCCAACTGAAGTCTGTGAATTTCTTCCTCTTCACTGTCAGAAGGAGATTCAATGTCGCCGTGGTGGGTGGATGCTGTGTGTTTTTCTGCTGCGGTTGCCGTCTTGCTGGTGGGTTGGCGGTCGGTTCTGTTTGAATGCTGCATTCATGCTACTGACTTATGGATGGCCTTGGCTGTGGTGGCTTCGGCTGCGGTGTCGGCGAGGGAGATGTCCCCTTTAGCCATCAGCCTGCTTTGGAGAGTTGGATCTTTCAGGCCGAGGATGACTCGGTCACGCATGGCTTCATCTAGATTGGCGAATTTGCACAAGCCTCCTAGGTTCCTCAGGTCAGCTATGAACTCTCTGATGCTCTCGACCTCGCGCTGATCCCTTTGGTAAAAGTCATGCCGATGGATGAGGGTCGGCACCACCGGGGCGTAGTGGTTCTGGAGGATGGGAGTAGGGTATCCCAATCCATTCTCTTGACGTCTGCGGGCTTCGCGAGTGTCTTGGCCATTTTAAAAACAGCGGGTCCTCAGTGTGTTAGAAAGACCACTTGCTTCTTGCTGCCGGTGGCGTCCTTCAGGTTGTTTGATTCCAAAAACATTTGGAAACAATCGATGTAGGACTCCCAGTCCTCGCTGGTCGGATCGAATGGTGTGGGTGGCAGGGTGCTGCTGGTCATCTTGCTGGTTGTTTAAACACTTCCTGCCACATGGTGGTTGGCTCTGTTGTCTCAGTATCCCACCTTCGTCGCCAGTGTTAAGTCTGGGTGGTGGGTCCCAAGCAGAGACGAGACTCGAAGTAGTGACAATAGCTCTTTATTAGGAAACCAGATACTGAGACAAAACTCCCAGCCATGGCAGCTCTTTTTATAGAGCTGGCTGTGGCTAGGCAGCCTATGTCATGCATTTGAGCTTGCGGCATTTGGTTTTACCCAATCGCGGCAGCCGAATAAGAACCAATCAGAATGCTTAGTATTGTCCAATCACAGCCCAACTTTTCCAGACCAATAGGAATGCAGGCCTACAAGCCTGATAGTATGGAACACTCTCTTTCCCCCCTTTTCTTCCCCCCCACTTAAAATTATTTGATCATTAAAGATGGCTTCTTCTTTGTCCCAATCTTCTTGTTCTGGAAGCGTTTCTTGTTGTTTCTCATAGTTCCAGATCTTCATTTCTAAGAATTGAAATACGAAGCCAAAAGAACCTCTCCCTTCTTGTTCATCTTCTTTCCATTTTTTTAAGTTCCATCTTCAGTTCTTCTAAGAGTGATACCATTTTAAAGACTTTTAAACAACCACCCGGTTAATTTTAGTCATCCAGATGCAAAAACCTAAAATCACCAAATAATCCAAATAATCCAAGGCTATTTCTTTCTGCTTCTTTTTTCCACTTTCTCTTCTGGGGGTTCTATTATTTTATTAGCAAGTTTCAATTAAGATGTATCTTTGAGGAATCTTGTTGAAATTTCACTGTAAGTTCATTTTAGTTACAGTTCCATTCCTTTGTTCCAGGCAGTCTCCTCCATTTTTCTAGATCCTGCCCTTTTATTCTGTTTTTCTCCTTTCCTGCTTTTAAAAACTTTTAAATATCCAGAAATCTTTATTATCCCTTTGACTTTTATTTTCAGCTTAGATGCCTATTAATATCAAAGTGGATTTTTTTCAATTTCTTTCTTAAGTCTCTTGGCTGTCAGTATAAGGAAGGGAAGAAAAAATACCTAATCCTTTCCTTTCTCTCTCTCCTTCGCAGCTTCAAAATCTTCTTTGGGAACAATTTTATTAAATTTAAATTCCAGGGTACTGCTATTTGACCCGGTCAACCAAAACTTTCTCTTCTTATCTTCCTCCTGCACATTCTTTTCTGGTCGAGTTCTTCTTTGTGGTGGCCATTTCTGACCACCGCTACAACTGCCTTTGGGAAAGGGAGTAATGGCCAGCTGGGGAGGAGAGATGCGGCTCTCCTCAACCCTGCAGGCACTCTCCCCCTTCTTTACCACCTCTATGGGGTGGCTTAGCCCCGAAACCAGCCGGCTTGGGGTGCTCCAGCGGTGAGCACGGATCAAAGCCTTGCAGAGACGAAGTTTCGGTCTGTCGCCGAAGAAGCTCAAACCGGAAGTCACCTCCTCAATAAGAGTTTGGTGACATTTCAGTGTTATGTATGATGTGCAGCTTTGTATCTCCCGAAGGGACTTTCTTGAGGTTGATTGGAGAAAGAAAGGGGATTTCAACACAGCTTTTTGCTGAAGTTTGTTTGCATTGCTTCAGCTCAGGCAAGACAATCAGTTTGGATACCTTGCGTATATTTTTTTTAAAGTGGGCTTCCATCAGCAGAATGGAAGTAAAATAAAATCCAGCAGTGTTTACACAAACCTTATGTAATTCAAGGGTTTCTCTTCCCTTATATATGAAAGAGCAAAGGAATTCTCTTTGAACATTTTTTAAAATAAGATTGAGGAAAAAATAATTTGTTTGGCACTGAATTTTGACAGCTGAACTATCTCACAAAATTCAACTGTCTCATTAGGATGTGAAATGAATTTTGTCTGCACTGAATCTTGCTTTGGGGATAATGATGCACACGTTAATATGTGTAACAGTTTCCCAATCTTTTTTAAAAGCAGGTAGGCTTTTTCATGAGGCTGTCTTGTATAAATTTAGACTTCAGGCCCAACAGACTTTTTACTGTATACCTTTATTTTTACTTAATGTGATACCAAACTGTAGAAATATGTGCGATAAGTATATCTCATCTCTCCCTAGTGTGATTAAACTGACAATCTAATTGCTTTGATGCTCAGTATAAAGTTGACATTTAAAGCCCTTATTTTTTTTTTTATTTTTAAAGAGCTAAGTAATTATGCAAACATCAGTGCCAGCAGTTGATAGACAAGATGTGAACAGGATCATAGATTCCTGAAAATTCTTGGACCCTTCTAAAAAGTTCAATTTTCTGATATGATTTTCCCTACCTATCAAATTCTATGCAATTTCTCCTAATTATTAAAAATAAGGTGATAATAATGCTGTTGGACTACACTAATGAAAACCTACCGGCTCCAGTTTCCTTTTTCCATTGGCCAGCAGTAAGAAGTTTATTAATTCTCAATGTGTTATTTACTACACTTCATTCTAGAATCAAGGCTAACAGTTATTGATAAACTGCATCCTCCCTGAATTTGTATAACACACCTTAAAGACATTTCAACTGATTTCATTTACCAAAACTAAATGTAATTAAATTTAAATATAATTAAACATGCATTGTCAAATTATGTGGCTTGCAAAAAAGAACCAGAAGTAATGAATAAAAACCAACAGGATTAGTCCAATATAAGAGTTAAAAAACAAACAGTAAAATTACTGAAAGAGATGAAATTAATTCTGTATAAAAGGAAAGTTATAATGTGGTGTCTGAATCCATGGTGTAAGAAGGAAGCCTGTGTTTTTTTCTATCATCTATCAGAGGAAATTTTTTGAGATCCATAGCAAGCAGGAAAGGATAAAATCAGCCCTTCATGTGGTCCTAAACCATATAGAAGATGATATTAGTGAATTAAATTGGAGCAAAAAATGTTTGGTAACCAGTGTAACCTGCATCATATTTGAATGGAATGTCTTGCTGAAAATCAGTCAAATCTACTCTTGCTGAAATTACTGAGTTTGCTGTTTTCAGTCTCTCTCTCAAAGTAACTCTTATTAATAAAATATGTTGCCTGAAAAAAACTACTGTATCATTAGACTCAAAAGAATAAATTGAGAAATAAACTAAAACTGGTTTCTAGGGCTAAAAACAGCAGGAGAATAAATTCTGAAAATAATATTGTAACTCATCCACTTTAACAGAAACATTCTTTGAAAACAGATCACAACACTGAAATTAGAGCATGATTTTGTTAGAAAAAGCAACATAGTATATCTACAACCTAATATATAATTAATAACTGGTTGACTATTTAAAATATTTCTGCAAGAAGCAAACAAGAGTTTCTGTTTTGCAATTAAAGAAAAGAAACTTAAACAACACAGAAATCAGATACTGCTTGTTCACATCAATGGGCTTAAACAAAGCTAATTTTTTAAAGTTAGAACAAGCATGCAAGTAAAGAAAGATATTAAATAATTATAATGATGACATAGGATTCCAACATTCTCAGAGTTGAACTAAATGTTTACCATAATCATGTGGTTTATATTGTAAAATAAATTACTTTTAGGTAACAAGCTCCTGCCTTTATATAAATGTATAAAAAAGATTGACAGCCAGTTTGGTGTATCAGGTTAGAAGCTGGGAGACCCTGAGTTCTAGTCCTACATTCTGTATGTTTCTTTGTCTGTCTCTCTGTGTGTGTGTATCTTTCTGTATGTAATGTGTGTTTGAAATGCTATAAAGGAGTACAGACTATGTCAAGGGCAAACAGAAGCTGTAATACTTTATCACAATCTCTGTAATTCAGTCTAATGAAGAATTTTGAAATGTATCTCATGTTAAAAGAAGTAAGTTTAAGAGTGAAAAAGGTGACATTACACTGATTGCTATTTTAAAAAATGGCAGGAAGGGGAGGGGATTCTGTTTGGAATAGATTGAGCAAACAAACTTTGATAATCTTCTCTAAGTGTTTTCTTACCAAGAAAAAAAAACAGCATTGAAAAAGAAGATAAGTCAAACACTAATGAAAGACACCCAGTTGAATAAGAAATGCACAATTAGGTACAGATAACTTTTTCACAATTATTAGGTTGTCCAGATTACCCGGCTTTACCTTCCTTTGCTGAAGTGTTTTCACCTTGCAGTAGTGCAATGCAGCATTTCAAGGCACACTGAAGTGAAACTCGCCTGCCTGAATGAATCCTTTGCTCTGATGATAATGTCTTCTGTGCATGCCCTGTGTGCATTTAATGAAGTGAAGCTTTTGAAGTCATAGCCAAGTTTTGTGTTGAACATCATTTCACACAAGCCATTGACAAAGCAAAAGATCTCTGAGAAGATTCACACGGACAGCCTTATAACTATATCAGAAGAATGATTCATGACCTTAAAAAAAATACAACTACAATTTTTGAGAAGCATCTTTCAGGTTACCCTCTGTATCCCAAATGCAGTGTTTTGATGGGTAATAAAAATCAGTAAACATGAATCCAGTCTTTGGATCTTTAACTACTAACTAAAACTGTACCATAACCCCAGAGGACTAGTCTATCTGATATTGATTGACAACTATAAATCTTCTTAGGAAACACCTTTCCAAAAGAATTTCACCCATTATGGCTTTTCCAGTGATGCCATCTTAACTTTAGGGCTACATCAAGCTAGTTGGTCAGAGCATCTTAGACATAGAAGGCTAAGCAGAAATTGCTGCTTACTCTCACAATATGCTTGCCAATTACCATACTTCAGCTCCTGTACCAGCTTCATACTTACATTACAACCCAGTTCCCAAATTCAGGAGAGCTTTAGCTTGATCCTAATAGCCTTAGGAACCCTGGAGGCACAGTGGTCAGAATACAGTATTGCAGGCTAACTCTGCCCACTGCTGGAGTTTGATCCTGATGGGGCTCAAGGTTTGACTCAGCCTTCCATCCTTCCGAGGTTGGTGAAATGAGGACACAGATTATTGGGGGAAATATGCTGACCTGTAAACTCTTTAGAGATTGCTGTAAAGTACTTTGGGACAGTATGTAAGTCTAAGGGATATTCTATTGCTATTAATTTCTTGCTTTCTCCACAGCTGTTGCAACCATTGCGAATACATGCCAGTTGCCTGAGAACATGTGATCTCTATTTGTGATTCTCCCAGGCAGCTTCTGACAAGCAAAGTAAATGGGGAAGTGAAATTTGTGACTGTATTTGCAATTGATATAAATAATATGAAAAGAAGTTACAGATTATCTTTGTTTCTTTTCTTAAAAGCAAAGGAGGCTTAAAAGTCCCTTCCTTTCCTCTTGACCAACCAATGTATATTCCTCAGCAAACCAAAAATTTTAAATTGTCAATTTTGGTTATTCTCTGTTTTGAAAATGTATCAAATTTGGTTTTTAAATTTGACATTTGAAAAACAAAATATGCTGCACTCATTTTTGTATTTACAATATTTTGAAGCACATTTCTTTAAATATCATCACTTTTGTTTACAAATTGCTTAATATTACGCACACTCTTTATTTCTACTTCCTTTACTCTTTTCCCTAATGTGAGTTTAGGTTATTTTCATGAATATATGCATTATGTACAGATGTTTTTTTTAATGAAACTGCTTTGCAAAACTCATAGCACAACAAATGGTGAATGAAAACTGTTTAGTTTGTATGCTTGATTTAAAAAATGCAAAATTAGATGAATTTGCATTGAGAGGTAAACAAAATGAATTTCTTCCCATCTCTAGTTAAAACAAGTCAATATAAGACACTTTCTGAAAAATATATTCCCAGCAAGATATATATTTAACAAATTTCATCTTTCAAGAGCAAGAGAATTAATATTTATCATGTTCTAAATCAAGTGTGCTAGTATTTATTCATCAGCAATATATACAAAAATCAAGTTACATCCAAAATTAGATATACATAATTGCATTAATTATGTTTTACATCAAAATGCTATTTTATATCCTTCATTTGTATGAACTATACAAAAAGGCCTGTGGAATTGTTTGCGAGCACTGTAGTCTAACTTAGAAACTAAAATAAAGAAGAAACAGAGAGAGGAGTTGGAATTTTTTTTAAAAAAACTCCTTAAGGTCACCTAACAATTCCTTTTCATGACTCATGTCAATTTAAATGCAAACAAACACACAAGAACCACCTGAACTGAAATCCATTATTTGCTTTAACTTCTTCAGAATTATTATTAATCTAGTATTGGGTAACAGATGCTTTTCTTCCACTTCTTGCTCATTTAAAATGATTTAACACAGTGGTTCCCAAAGTGGGCGGTGGGGGGGAATGCCATAGGGGGGCGCTAAGAGGCAAGGGGGTTGCTAAGAGGTGGCAGGGGGCATTTGAGGCGCTGGCCCCACAGGCTCACTGATTGCCGGCCATGCAGCCCATTGACTGTTTCATCGCTTCATAGCCGGTGCCTCAAATACAGAACCCGCATGCAGCAAGCCTTGCCAAGCCTGGGGGGGGGGAGAGGTGGGAGGTGGTGGAAAGGGGTGCCTTAGCTTGCAGGCTGCCTTTTCTGGTGAAAGTGGCAGAGGCAAACCAGAAGGCCCAAAAGCAAAACCCTCCCAAGGTGCGCAGTGGAAGGGGTGGGTGGTCCAACATTAGGGCCCCTTCCCCAGAGGAGAACAAGGGAGCGTGTAGCGCCTGCCTGGCCTCCACCTCTCCAGCCAGTAGGGCTTGCACGTAGGATGCAGGTGGGTGCAGCTGCGGCTCTCCAAGGCGCGTGGCTCGGTTCAGTTCGGCTCTACGTGGCTGGCCTGGACCTAGAACCTAGCCTCCCTCTGCAGTCCAGTTCTTCTGACCAAGCCCTGTGCTTGCTTGCTTGTGTACTTTGCAAGAGATCATTCCCTCCACCTCTGCCAGTCTGGGCTGCTTCCGCACACCTTCCTCCTCCAGGGTGGAGCATTGCAAAATTAGATGCCAAAGAAAGAACTGTGGCAGGGGGCTGGAGAAGGGGCAGAGGGGCAGCTGCATTAAGGAGCAGGAAAATCTTAGCCATGGTTTATTGACAAAGCCGGAATCAAGCAGCATGCTAAACTCTAACCAGAATGGCTGGGTTGATATATTCAGCTGGTGTTTCTCAACCTTGGCAACTTGTGTGGACTTCAATTCCCACTCTGGCTTTGCTCTATTTTCCCAAAGTGCCACTGCTGTCGCATTCATTCATTCTGTCTGTTTGTCTGTCTGTCTGTCCATCTGTCTGTCTATCTATCCATACATACATCCAAAAGGTCTGTCTGTCTGTCTGCCTGCCTACCTGCTTGCCTGCCTGCCTGTCTTTCTGTCTACCCACCTACCTACCTACCTACTAATATAGATCTATCTATCTACCTACCTACTTATTCATACATTCATCCAAAAAGCCTGCCTGCCTGCCTATCTATCTATCTATCTATCTATCTATCTATCTCTACCTACCTACCTACCTACCTACTACTTCTCTCTCTCACACACACACACACTCCCTTCTAACCCTATTGGAGCAGGTGATTGGACTAGAATAGATATTTCATTATCTTTCTCTTCCCTCCCTCCCTCCTTCTTTATTTCTTTTTCTTTCTGTCCCTTCCTTCCATCCCCCATCTTTCTTTGTCCCTTTTTCTTTCTCTCCCTTTTCTCTCTCTCTCTCTCTCTCTTTTCTCTCTCTCTCTTTCCCTCTCTCAGGCTCACCTCATTGACTTGACTTGCTTGGTCAGGTTCCTCCAGTGCAGTGGGCTCAATGGGATGGACCTTTGGGGCCAGCACCTAGAATGCGGCAATGACGGCATGTTTGAAAAGTAGAGCAAAGCCAGAGGTCAATAATTTTTGCTGCAAAAAATCACAAAAGCTTCTGGGTTGTGCACAAGAAGGGACACGCATGTCAATGCAATTCAACATAAAATAAAGAGATACAAATAAAACAAATCAGCAAGAATTGGCAAAGCATCTCTGATTAGATTTTATTCACTACTAGAATCTGATCAGAGATGCTTTGCCGATTCTAGTCCAATGACCTCCTCCAGCATGATTAGAAGGGAGTATGTGTGTATGTGTATGCATGATTGTCAAAATTCCAAAAACAGGTCAAATATCTCTAGGGAGGCCAGTCATAAATTAGAACACTTGCTAAACAACTGGCCATTAAGTGAGGACCACTTGTTTGCCAGTCACCTGGCCACACCTACCCAGTCACATGACCACCAAACAACACCTCCCCGGTCATGTGACCTGCAAGCCATGCCCACCCAGTCACATTACCAGCAAGCCATAACTACCCAGTCATGTGACCAGCAAGCCAGACCCTCAAATTAGACCACGCCCATAAATTTGAATCCCACTCATTGGGGGCACCGAGGATGAGTTTGTAGCACCAAGGGGGCGGTGGACTGAAAAAGTTTGGGAACCACTGATTTAATACCTCTGGAAGTATTATGAATTCAGGTTTCCTTAGTCCGCTAATCATGTTGTCAGCTTAAAATTCACATTTAATTAACCTCTTCACCAAAGGCATAAATCAATACTAAAATTGCCAGTGCATGCCATGCTGATAGTGATTTTCATTTGAAGGGAGATAGCTAAAAATGAAGCATTAGGAAGAGAATAGTAAGCAAGTTGGACACCTAAAATTGAGATACTATCTTGAGTAGCCTTGGATAAGAACTAGAATTCAGAATACAGAGTAACAGAATTGGAAGAGACCTTGGATGTCCTCTAATCCAGTCCTGCTCAAGGGAAAGACCCGATACCATTCTGGATAAACAGCTGCCCAATCTCTTCTTAAAAACGTCCAGTGATGGAGCATCCATAACTTCAGAGGCAAGCTGTTCCACTGATTATTGTTCTCATTGTCAAGAAATTTCTGCTTAATTCTTTGGTAAACTTCCATCCATTGCTTCTTTTCCTGGCCCCAGGTGCTTTGGAAAAGAGATTGACCCCTCTTCTCTGTGGCTACCAACTGCCCCATCTTGGAATTCTTGAATGTTCACACTGGATTGACAACTGAACTTCTATGGTTGAAATGGAAATTCCTACCTTGCATTTTAGAAATATTGGATTATGTTTCTCTTTCTGCATAAAGTGAATCCTTTGATTTCTGAAGAGAAAACAAACACTGAAACAACATTGTTTGTTGCTATTGTTTTAATAATTTATTTGCCATGAAAACAAATGCACTGATCCAAAAGAAGCAGTCCTCCAGATTTCAAACTGCAGTGACAATTTTTGATCAAATAAAGTTATATTTAGGAGGGATTGTTGAAGACATTTTGAGATAAATAGTTTGGGAAGAAAATATTCATATTCTACTTCATTCTGTTCTGTCCTGTCCTGTCTTATTCTATGAATTTTCTAACTGTTAACTAGCCAGCTTTCATTGGCATACAAATACTGTAAAAGTAAATAAAAAAAGCCAGTCTGGATTCACATTTTGGCTTATGAAAACTGGAAGCATTTCCTTTAAATTTGCAAGCCTGATGGGTGGTTATAGTTTCCCCCTCCATATTCTTTTTAAAGGTTTGCTGTGCTGTGCTACATTTGGTGCATTAACTTTCTGCTCTGTCCTAGTTGTCTAATGATAATAATTAGCCTCTGTGCGACTTCCGGTTTGTCGGCTTCGCGAGCAGCAGGGTTTCGCGATCCTGCGCGATCCCCGCCGCGCTAGCCGTTTTGGTGCCT
>BHEV01040368.1:0-13884 GCA_004319985.1 Emydocephalus ijimae | reverse complement strand
ATTTAAAAGCACCTCGGTGCGTAACGATCGTCTGTGCTTCCGCGGTTTTTTTTATCTACAGGCAGTTGTTGGTACGCCTGCACTAAATTCAATTTAGTGAAGACTTTTCTGCCCCCCAGCAAATGGAGAAGGTGTTGAATCACCAGCACCGGGAAAGCGTTCTGTTGAAGGGCATGATTGAGGGTGGCCCGGTAGTCCCCACAAATCCTTAACGATCCATCCGTTTTGATGGGTGTTACGATTGGGGTTTCCCAACGGGCATGGTNGTCCTGGAATTCCTGGACGAGGGCCTCCTCCCAGTTGTCGCTTCTGGTTTGGTGAATGCCGGCTACCTCGATCCCGAGTGGGGCGAACCATTGAGGGCCTAACAAATTAGGCCGGTAGCGATCGACGACAGTCAGTGGTAACAACGCAGTACGATTTTTGAATGATACTTGGACTTGGCTGGAGCTGACGACTGGAATTCGGTTCCCCTGATATTCTTTGAGTATAATTTTTTGGGCTCTGAGGTCTTGATGCCGGACGGCAGGGATTAACTGTTTAAGGGTCTTCCAGGAAACCATCGAGAGGGATGACCCTGAGTTGACTTCCATCACGCAAGGTTGGTTCTCAATGGTGACCCTCACTCGGATCTTCTTTGCATCTAATGATGAAGCGTGACTGATGGTAATGGTTTGGTGTGCCTCTTCCCATCTCGTTGAAGTGGCAAGTGTTTTATTTCTGTAGGAGTGGTTGTTCCATTGGTGGTTCAAGTGTTCCTGACTCACAGGACGATTCCCTGTGGTCTGGCGGTAGTTGTTTTCTCTCCGAATTGGGCTGGATCCTCAGTTGCTTCTACAGACCTTCCCGATGTGGCCTCTTTTCCCACAGGCATGGCAGAGTGCGTCAAGGAAATTGCAATCTGATCGCGGGTGGTTTGCCCCACAACCCGCACATTGGTGCGGTAGTCTTCGATTCCGCTGGTTGCGTTGGTCGCGTTTGGACCGAAGCCGGTTGACCTCCTCCTCATCACTTTCTGATGGAGATTCGAGGTCCTCATGATGGGCCGCTGTTGTGTACCTCTCTAGGCGAGGTGAGGTATCGTTGGCAAGTTGACGGAGCGGTGCGTTGGTGCGGCGCATTCAGGTGGCCGACTTCCTGGTTGCTTCTGCTGCAGTAGTGTCTTTGATGACATCGGCAAGACCGATGTCCCCTTTGGCCATGATCTTGCTCTGCGCCGTATGGTCATCTAATCCTAGAACTATTCGGTCTCTCAGAGCTTCTTGGAGGTCTGCAAACCCACAGAGGCCTCCCAGGTTCCGGAGGTCCGCGATGAAATCTGCGATGCTCTCTCCTTTCCGTTGGTCCCTCTGATAAAACTCATGTCTTCGGACAAGCGTTGGTATGGTGGGTGTATAGTGGGCCCATAGAAGGGGCCCGAGGACGTCCCAGTCCATGGATTTCACCTCAGCCGGTTTCGCTTGTGCCTTGGCCATCTTAAAGACGGCAGGCCCGCAATGGGTCAGGAACACTTCTCGCTTTTTCCCTGCAGTTGCGTCTTTCAAGTTGTTGGTCTCCAGAAACATATGGAACCGGTCCATGTACGAGTCCCAGTCTTCTTGTGCCGGGTCAAATGGAGCGGGTGGTATGGCGCCGCTGGACATGTTTTCCGTTGTCGATGTGCCTTCAGTCACATGCTCTGTTTGGTGCTCTATGAGTGTTCAGTCAGCTCAGATGTCTCCGCATCCCATCCTCGTCGCCAGTGTTAAGTTCTGCGCATGGGTGCAGGGAGCGGAGACGAGGCAGTGAACAGTGAACTTCAACTCTTTATTAAGCATACTGAACAGAGCAATCACCTAGGGCAGCAGCAGCCCTTTTATAGGGTTGGCTGCTGTCCTATTAGCCAATGAAAAACATGGAAGTGTTAAACCCTTGAACCAATGAGAGTTGGCCCATTAACAGCCAATCAGATGTCCCAGAAAGGACCAATCTGATGTCACTATTATCGGCTAATCAGAAGTGCAGGATTGGAATCCTGCTTTTTACTTAAGGTTATTAAAACTTTGTTAAACGCCTTTATTAGTTCATAACAGTTGATGTTGCCTTCCCTGCAGGAATGAAAAGATATCAAGCAAGAGGACAAGCAATCAGGTAATGCAGTGACCATAGTACAAACAGCAGCAGCCCACTGCTGTTGCTAATTTACTACAATCAAAATTGGAATTTCTGGAGGTGGTTTAACAAAAGCCAGGACAGCACAGGATACCAGCAGTTTAGCTGACATACAAAATTGTCCCCTAAAAGTTGGGTAAGGCTGTTTCCTTGTCATTTGTTTTGTACTGACATGTGGCTGGACTTCAATGAACTCTTCAAAAGTTTGCTATGAAATTGGAAGTGCAAACAACAATTCAAAAGCCAGGCAATGCAGATGAAGACTCAAGTCAAATTTGACTTTTGGTGATTACACATAAACGGCCATTACCTTTCTTAATGGCAATATGAAAATGGTTTGTTTTTGCATCTTTCTAGAATAATTATCCCATTCAACTGCAAAGCAGGTCTGACCCTACTTAGCTTTTTTAAAGATCATCTAAGGTTAGATGCTGCCACCTGCTGTGGCTTCACCTTACTTATTCCCATCAAAAGACTTTTGGAAGTCAGCTGATTACCCCATCCGGCTCTTACACTTGTACCTGTCAATCATGAGGACAAGCTGTAGCAAAATATTTTACATGCCTAGCCTAGACTACTTTGAAGATATGATTCTTAATGTTTCCTCCCAAATTCCTTTCTTTGCTACAGTGCTATGAACTGTAGAATGAAACCACTGGAATGCCTTTTTTGTTTAGTTTTCATTTTCTCAGTACTACAAAATTTCTGTATTTTGTTACGTCTTTCAGGTTCAATTCATTCATGACCTGTTTCTTTTCATTATTGAGGCACAGGTGCACATTGATGAAGCATTGCAAAAAAAGCCAAATAGATGCAATTGTATATACCGCTGTATCAAAACTTATTTTTATGTTATATTAATGTTTATGAATAGATAGGTACATTAATAAAGGTACAAGTAACAAAAATCTTAGAGCAAATGCACGCACAGTTGCACTAGGGTTTTATGTATGAATAGGTATACAACAATAATGTAGTGTATACTACAAGGAAAAATGTAGCAGAGATTTAAAAAAAGGTAAATGAAATTAGAATGTGCTCTATTATCCTAATTCAACTCTAATCTAGAAAGAATATAAATCATTGAGAGAAGACAAGCATAGGAACTGGGAGATCAGGTTGTACTTAATCAGCATTGTTGCTGCTCAGAAAGAGCTAAGATTTATGTAAATCATTCTTTGGAAAAGTTGTTAAGGAAAAAAAATGCAAGGATGTACAATAGAGAAACATTCTCACTGTTAAGAAAAAAGGCATATATAAATTTAAATGGATTGTCTTAAATTAAATAAAAGAATAAAAATACAGTAATATGTATTTTCCACAAAGGGTTAAATAAATTGGCAGCCTTTCTAAATTCAAGTGAAAACAAGGCTGTGCTTTGAAGCTCATGTGATTCCTTTGGAAAGAGACTTCAAGGGGCAATTTTTCAAAGTGATGATTTAGTTATTTATATTAATGGAAGCCACATTGCTGTACTCCTGACTGACACTTTTAAACTGCCCCCTACTACTGTTCTCACCCAGCTCTCTTTTTGTCCTAATTCAGCTGTTTTCAGTATTGCATTGAAGATTAAAAACAATTCTAATTTGCTGTATGAATCCTGTTGTGCCTGTGAAATCACATCAGTCTAATCGCTGATACTAGTATTTAATTAAAGGAAACCAAATATACTGAACACCACTTTAAAAGGGAAATATGCTTACATGCTGGGTAATCCACTGAATTACTCAATCAGTGGGACAAATGGCTTTTGACTCAAGAGGAAAATCAATTTGTGTCAAAAGATACTAAAGGTCAAAAACGCGGGGTTCAATTCTGACCCTATTTAAGTCAACTCCAAACCTCCTTTTAATGAATCAATATGACATCATGGGGCTTTGTCCTGTAGCTCTTATTCAAGCATAACATTCAGTTTATTAAACAGCAAATGACTTTTCTTATTAAACTAATCAGGGATTTTGAGTAACTAGTCCTGTTTTCTTGACCATAACAAAATAAGAATGGCTGATTATGCCATCACCTTTTAAAATATAGGTTCACCAATAATTTAGAAAGGAAAGAAGGAAGAAATCAACGTATTAATTCTACTTTGCTTAGAGGTCTGGTCATTTAGTTTTTCTTTTACTCCACGGACTCAAGACATGATGTCTACGGTACAAACTGGAAATATTATTTCAGGTATAGCAAATGTATAGAATTACTATTCTAATTTCTTATCCTCTGAATGCTCCACTCTTGCCAAGAAAAACATTTGAGAACTAATCCTTAGTCCATGGTGTATCAACATTGCTAGGTTTCCTGAGCTATAAGGTGCAGTGACCTGGCATCAAGCAGGTAAGATTCCTAATTACAGCCACTTTTTGGTCACATCTATGTCACTTTTGGAGGTCGTATTCCATTGGGAATATAATGCTGAAGCAAAAGAAAAGATGTTTTGCATTTCTTCACATAAAATGTTAATGAACAATATAGCAAACTTATGACAGAAATACATTTATGAACTTATTTTTTTGGTTTTAATTATTGGACAAAGCTTCAAAAGATCTTGGTACGGGAACCTGAGTTTGCCTTGTATTTCTGGAAGATTGTCTTGCCAATAACAATAAATGGTAAAAATGCATTGTTCTATAGTGTGGACAATGTCCCAAATAAACATTATTAATAATCCTTCTGTCTAGACCCCCTCAGAATAGAGTGGCTTGGTTTATTTGTGGGAATAATTCATATAAACTCAATTGATGGAATAAACTTAACCCAAAACAAATGTGAACATAAGCTCAAAAGATTTTAAGAGAGCTGATTTACATAAATTATCTGGTTTTTTTTTAAAAAAAAAAAGTTCAGAGATGCCTTAATAAAGATCAGTGATGCTTTGCAAAAAATTAAGAACAGGATACATACAGCTTTTGTCCTCATGAAACTTCCAAATAATATAATTTCCTGCTGAATATACAAATGCTTATAAAGTATCTAATTGTTTCTACATGCAAAAATGTTTTAAATTCACATCTATTTTTAAAATTCTGTAGGAAGTCATAATTCAGTGGAAGACATCTCTATCCTTATCTTTCTATTAAATTGACCAACAATTTGGTCAGTTTAAACTAATCAACAATTTGTACACCACCATATCATTCATGAGCTCAAGATATATTTATGTGCAAGGACCTGGATCAGACATTATAGAAATCAGCTAATTTGGTATCAGCAGAAGTAGTTCTTCTAAAGTATGGCCACAAGGAGATTGAACCCTTCTGTTTTTTTTTTATTTACATAAGCTACAGGTTTATGTTATGTCTGAACCAGCAACTTCAGTGAGCATAAAGAATGGTTTACTGAACCCCAATTTACCTAATCCCAATTTGACTCAAATTAAATAAAATTAATTAACAAAGCATTTAAATTAAACCATGCTTTCAGCCTCTTCATCATACCCATACAAGGGGAAAGGAGTAGTAGCAGCAATTATGTTAACCATGCAAAAATGAGTTCAATGAACTATTGCTTTCCGTCACCTTGTAATGATCAATGGTAAAGAAATGAAGAGACAGATAATATCCTTCGCTATTTTTATACTTCTTATCCTACTGACTTCTAAAGTATAGGCGAAGAGAACAAAATATGCTGATACGCTGGCAAGGTCTTCTCCATGATATCTGCCCACCTCTTGTAAAACAGAACTTAAAATCCCAAGGGACTCTTCAGCACTGGATAAATCCAGGGAAGACATCTTACTGCTCAATGAGTTTGTGCTAACACAGAACATCCTCCATCAGTTTTTACTCTCCTTCTCACTCCCATTCCTTAAGCAGTTTTTGTACACAGTCTTAAACATTTCCTTGCATAGACATTGGTTCAACCAAATCAGAAAATCTTCCTTTATCTTTTGTTTCAAATTGTCCCCTCACAAATTAAAACTCTTTTCCATTGGATTCAAACAGTGTGTATTGTTGTCCTATTAGAAGATAGGTCACCTAATTACTACTTTTTACAAAACAAGCTCTTAATAAATTAGGCTAAGTAATAAGGTCTGCTTACCACATCACCTTGTCAAATTAATCAGCTACTGTTCTATTCAAGTTGGTCATTTGAACTTCATCCAAAACTTAGGAAACTTCTTTATGGACAATTTGATCTAGTCTAACTCTGTGTACTTGATTTGGAAGCATTGGTTTGGTTTGGCAGAATCCAGAATTCCAAGCAGAAATCCTACATGAATATACCAGGGACTCAATCTGATTCCCTTTGCTTTATTACCTAAGCTGACTGATAATGCCACATTGCACTGTTGTGCTACTGTATATTAATAAGCTGTATACTTACAATGTGCTCTAAACCACTTATTTTCATGTAAGATTCTTGCAATTGAAAAAAAAAAAAGGAATTTTTGAAAAATAGAGGCCATACTATGATCACACCACCACTATCACCACATTTATTTTTCAGAAATACTTGGATGCAGTGAGATAATTTTTCTAGAGTCAATATATTACAGATAGATGTAGTCTATTTTCAAACTCAAACCATTTTTTGCCAGATTTTTACCATATACTAAATCTCATCCCATTATGTTCATCTTTAGAAAATTATCTTTCTGATGGACAAGCAGTTGGATTTTTTTTCAACATTTCACTGAGTTGGAAAGAATAAAAACATGAGTCCTTTATTAGAAAAGATACCTTCCTGCCAAGAGTGGGTGGAGTGAGATCTAAAGGTAACCTGGGAAATGATAGAGAATGGATAAAGATTAAAAGGGATGGTTGGGAAAAATATTTTTGCCTTAGGGCAAACGAATGCTTTTGGGGACATATTCACTTTGTCATTCATTTTATATGTAAATCCACTGCATGTGTTCATAACTCTAATTATACATACCAGCCCAAAAGATGATGGATCTATTCTATCTCTTTAAGAGGTATTCTACTCCAGTTATTCAAGCTCATAATTTATTATACATATCATCAATGTTCTATTTAGTACTATTAACTTTGGAAAGAAGTGTCTTCCTGAAACATTTTTTAAACCATCACATACAAAAGTAGTATTTAAATAAGGTTATACAAATGTGCTAGTCTCTCTTTCTCTTTTATTTCTTATCTGCTCTTGTCACAAAAAGTTAGAAATTTTGCATAGGAATGCCTTCCCCAGAAATTTCTCATATACTGCATCCATACTAAATAAAAGTTTGTACATTACCACTTCCAGTTATTTCTGTTAGCAATAAATATTTACAACACTAATATAATCAAAGTAGAAGAACACAATATGAGCCATCTCTAAAAAATGTAAACATTTCTTGCAAAATTGTTATGCTGAATATAAATATAACTAATAACCATTTTAACAGCTTCTTCATATTATTTTAGATCAGGGCTGTCAAACTTCAGGCCCACAGGCTGGATGTGTCACATACTGGCCACGCCCATGCCTGGTTTAGCGAGGGGGGGAAAAGTCCCAATTCGTCATGTGATGCCATAGTCACAACACGGTTTGACAACCCTGTTTTAGACTAAAATGAAATAATAGGGTCTCATTGGGGTTATTTTTTAGTGGCAGTTATCAAAAAATATAGGAAGAAAAAAAATCTGAATCTTTAATATTTTGTAAAAGAAATGATTTTTTCCTAGTTCAAAACTATTCAAAAGTAATGATTCAGTAACAATCAACTAAATGAAACAAAGTAAACAATGTTGTATTTATTTAAGCAATAACAATATAAATTATAAAGGCATATATAGAAAGTCTATATTGTTTGCATTACTCTAATGTGTTTGCTAATGCCAGGAATATTCCTGTAGCTTCAAGTGCATACAATTTTCACAACAATCTTCATAAAGCACACACTTTGATTATATATTCATCATATTGTAGATTAAAGAACTGTGATTATTTGGCTTGGAAATAATATCCAAGTAAATAAATAAATAAACATTAATATTTGAAATACAGAAACATGACACCTCTGAACATTTAACTACAAAATCAAAATTTTCTGACTAAAGCAATTAATTCCCATTTCATTTTTATCAGCACGTCCATATGAGAGTGGTGGCTATTGATTATTCAGATTAGACATGAAAGTAACTCAGTACAGCTACAGCTTTCAGTCTTAGAGAGTTGTAAAAGTTGCAGCATTGGGGTTTTATGGTTGTAATTTTTTAAAATTAAAAAAAAACAGTTTTAGTTGTTATAATATTTATTAGATATATGTTATTAATAAATCAATTTGATATCTGGATGTAAAGAAATAAGCAAAGAACCAGAGGTTTCTATATTGTCTAGGCAATGGGGAGTGTCTTAAATTCTATAGCAAGAATGTAAATAGAGCTCAAATTACGACTTCTAAAACAAAAAAAAATATTTAGAGTTTATTGGACTCTACCACATTTGCATAGAAAAGACAATTGGAGATGTAATACAAAAATTGCATCTTTAAAACATGTTTGTACAATGTCCTTTATTTGCCAAATTTTGGTAGAAAATACTGGATTACGGTATATACTGTAAAATAAGACATAAGCTAAAATTTTCAGAGGATAGTATTCTTTTGACCTATAGGCCTACTATATGAAATTTGACAACTGGGCAACTCAAATGAATTCTTACTGTGGCTAAAAGACCGATATTACAGCATTGGAAAGATAAGATACAGCTCCATTTATTCAATGGATTGAAGACCTGATGTCACTTGCCACTTAGACAAGTAAGGTAAAATATGAGACTCATTTATATAGAAAACCATCATATAAATATATTAGAAATATATATATATATTAATAATGTTTGTATTAGAAAATGTATGTATAGAATTGTAACTTTTACTATTTGTTAAGTTTTGTTGTATTTCTTTCACTTTTTGTTAAGATACTTTTAATGTGTTTTTTTCTTTTCTTTGACAATATATTTACCAGTATCGCCATCACTATTATGTTTGTTTGTTTTTTCATTTTATTAATTAAAAAGCAATAAATAATAAAAAATATGTCCATTTGGGATGAAGCATTATTAATATACTGATTATATTCAGCTGTACACTGTTACTGCAGACTGGGGATACTACTAGAGAGCAGCATTTGCCCACCTAATAAGAACATTTTGGAAGGTTTTGCTGATTGTCTTCTCCCATATGAAGACAAGCTCACACAATGGGGAATGGCCTGCCCCAAATATTACTGGCAGAGGAAGTATGCAAACCACACCAGTCAATGATTCTGGATGGTCTTCTCTGCCATAGCTCCTGCCCTTTGGAACATCTTACCCCTGAGGTTAGATTGGTTCCCACCAGCGGTGGGATTCAATATTTTTAACAACTGGTTCTGTGGGCATGGCTTAGGTGGTGGCGTGGCTTGATGGTCATGTGACTGTGTGGGTGTGGCTTGGTGGTCATTTTATTGGCTGGATGTGGCCAACTCGATATCACTTACATTGAGGCACATATAACCTTGTCTAGCCTCTCATGACTATGGGGATGCTGCAACAGTCATAAGTGTGAAAAATGGTCATAAGTCACTTTTTTCAGTGCCATTGTAACTTTGAATGGTCATTCCACACAAGCAAAGTACCAATAAAGGATGGGAAAAAACTCCAGAAACATTCCTGGGACAGGAAGACTAGTCCTGCAAAGAATGTAATAAGGGTTAACGGAGAGGCAGTTTCTATAAGCAACATCAGAATGTTTCCTTCTTGCTTTCCTTACAGGATTAGGCCAGTAATTTCTTCTAAGAACCGGTTCTCCAATCTGCTTAGAATGTTAACAACCGGTTCTAACAAATAGGTGTGAACTGGTAGAATCTCACCCCTGGTTCCCACCCTTCTGACCTTCCATAAGGCCTGAAAACTTGGTTCTGCCAGATCACTTGGTGTCCCAACAGAGGAGCATCAGACTGGAGTTGATTGATTAATTAAGAGATAATTCCACCTCCCACCCACCCACCCACAAATATCCTGCTTCTTGCCTCCCCATTATTTAGGTATAATTCTATTTTCTTTGTAATTTCCATTTTATTGTTTTAGAAATATTTATATTTTATTATTTTAATACTTTAACTGCTGTAAGTTGTCTAAGGTCACTTTGAAACAGGATGGGTGGCTCCCCCATACTCAGAGAGTGAATGTAGCCCATTCTCTACTTTGCTATATATGACATCCAAAATTGTCAAATTAGGGTGGGCTGCAAAACTGGTAAAATACATTCAGTAAATATACTGTATCTATAGGATATACTATATGTCTAAATGACAGTAAGGTCTAAACCTGTGCTTCAGCTGAGATTAATAGTGATCAACTTGCAATCTGCCTTATGTCAACACTGATCTGCAATTCTAGAGTTGTAGTCCTATGACCTCCGTACCATATCAGAGGTTAAGGGAGGCTGGCAAAGTCTATTTAGATAATTTTGGCTGAATCCCTGTATTGAAACATCACACCTTTTCCCAATTATGCTCAGTAACTTGATGATTCTGTTCAGATCTAGAGACCATCTTATAGTAGTTATAAACATAGAATAAAATCATTACTTGTTTAATTTTCTTGCATGCTTAAAAAGAAGCTATATGCTCCATATACTCATTGATACGAGAGCGTAATTGGACTCACAGCTTGTCGCCCCAATGTTTTCCAGGATTAGAAACTCTCCCCTCTTTCTTTTCTCCAGCTCAAGCATCACAATGTCAGAATGTTCCATAGATATTCTCTGGGGAATCTGCAAGGCTAATTAGAGTGAACTTCACTATACACAATATAGTTGTTAAAAGAGCTTTTGTACACACTCGAGTAATGATCATTCTTTACACAGACTGTGATTTGTTGCTGCAATTTACAGTCATACATCTCTTAGGAACTAATTCTCGTGTTATTTATTACATGCATTATTATTAATGATATCCTAACAACTGTTGGAAGTAACTTATTTCACCTCATTATGTCAAGTACTTTAGCTCACTGTTTACAAAAAAAGAAGGAGATTTCTCATGAAATACATTTTAAAACACTTCTTTCCAGAACAACAACAACTCTAGTAGACTTAGAACTAAGTTACTGTGTTATAAACCAGCTACAAGGAGTTAAACTGATAAACAAATCACTTCTGCTGGTCAAATCTAAGAACTGCCAAGAATATCAGGAGATATGGCAGCAGAAAAACCAAGGGAAAAAAGAGATCAGCATCAATCCCTCAGGCAAAGGAGGTATTCACAATACCACACAAAATTGGGACAAGCTAAGAATAATTTCAGGCATAATAAATCCAAAAGGCATTCCAAAACCCATCTGTTTTTGAACTGGATTGAACAGGGTTTGGATTTAGCACAGATTTAGCAAGCTCTTTCAAATTTATTCATCTAGAACTGGGTTGTTTACCAAGCAACAAATTGTCCAGTCTTTCATAGATCTGCCTGGTCTGACCAACAGTAATTCAACCATTTAGCCAGAAACATGTCACAAGGTCACATGGACTTTTCTTTGATCAAGCAATTGGATAAGAGACAGGTAGCCTTGGGTTAAACCCAGTAGGTTATCACAAAATAAATGCCTCTCCAAAACAGCTTTTCAGCCTCCCCTGATTTCTATTTTCAGTATTACACTGTTATGAATGTACAATATGTAAGGATAACTTTTAAGCAAAAATATTTACTTTAAATACTAAAAGTAGGGTATTTAAAAGCATCTCAGTTGGATGTTATTTGTTTTCTTATCTAGTACTTATCTTATCTAGTACTTATATTAAGTGACACAAAAAGTCATCAGCATGCCTGATAAAGCATATATATATTTTCAAGTATGACTCGTTGTGATTGCATATATATTTGCCTTTTGCACTAGTCTAAATAAAGGTATATAAAACAATCATGATGTGAGGCAAAATGGACATAATCGGAACTTTATATCATGCTCAGTACAAAACACATTCTGTTCCATATTCAGAACAAATATAGCTGCTTCATTTGCATTTCATTCAATACTACTGGACTTTTGTTTTTTGCCATATGACTGGACTGCGTGTTTCTAATTTTTCAGGGTAGCCAGTATAGCTGCAAGGAGTGTCTGGTGTGGGGTATGTGGAAGAGGGAGAGGAGAGCTAGCATTTAAAGACATGGCTTCTGGCTGATGAGCTACCCTGGATTAGAATAGCTGCAGGGGGAAACTTCAGAGGGCAGCCATATCCATGTAGTCAAAATGCTGCCCCCTTTTTCAGGCACTAGTGTAGAGGCTTTAATTCATGGTTGTGTTCCCCACCCCCCGAATTTCTTTTCACCCTCTCTCTGAAGATAAATTTGGCTCTGATGCTGGAGAGAACTGATAAGTTTGTTACTGCTGCTCAGCTTTTTTGGTTTTTATCAAACTGTCCTCAGGCAAATCTTCCTATTTCCCACATTTCCAGATAACTGCTATTAAAAATAGAGCAGAACACGGGTACCCAACCTATGGTTTGTAGACCACTACTAGTCTGTGGCCTGTTGGCAATCAGGCTGCACAAGCAAAAAGAAACACATTTGCACAAGTGACATATATGCATGAAACCATCTCCCCACTAGTCTATGGCCTATTGGCAGTCAGGCTGCACAAGCAAAAGGAAACACATTTGCACAAGTGGCATATATGCATGAAACCATCTCCCCACCACCACCACTGATTCTACCACCATTGCCACTGCTGCCAGTTTGCAGAGCCAAAAAGGTAGGGACCGCTGATGTAGAAGATTTGTTCTAGTTTTAGTTTTAAATCACTGCATTATGAAAGAAGAAAGATTGGAAAAAAATGGAAACCAGTCTTTCTGCCTGGCTTACTAAGAATCCACTGGATTCCCTTCCTAGGCAAGTACACAGTCATCCAAGGGTCATCATGGGTTATTCCATGTTACTCCCATTCAAAACCTGGGGAGCATGCTGCCAAAGAATTTGGCATCGAAGTCACCTGTTTGTCAGTAGGAGAAAAACATCACCCCAACACACAACACACTAATTTCTATAGATGCCTCTTAATAGAACATAGACTAACAGAATTGGAAAAGACATTGGAGATGTTCTAGTTCAACCCCTTTCTTGAGCCAGGAGACCCTATACCATTCCAGATAAATGGTTGTCTAGTCTCCTTTTGAAAGCCTCCAGGGATGGAGCTAATAGAGCCCTTTCAATTTATATTGAGATTGATCTTCATGGCTGTATTCCACAGATTATGAATACTGACTGTAGCTGCTCCATTCTTTTGCCTATATCAAAACCTGTCACCCCAAAACCATGCCTAAGAAAGAAATGACACTTTTAGACAGATGGGCAGGCAGGGTAAGGCCTGACAGTCAAGGGAGGGAAGTAATGTCAGCTTGTGAAAGTGCAGCTTTTCCCTAATGCCTGCTTCTTCTGCAGCAGAAGTATTTGTGTCACCAGCTGACAAAGTGGTTGAAATTGAAGCAAGGTCCAGCTCTCAGGAAGGGCCCATTTTTGCAATATAAAAGGAGGAACTGATATTGCTAATGGTTTGCCCAAGTGGCTTATTTCCCAAAATTGAAGAGAGAAATATAGATTGCCTCTTTGAATCTGAATCTGTAGCTAGCAATGGAGCAGAATGAGCAAACAACTGACCATCACAAAGCAGTTATATCCTGGGCTCAAGACTTGAAATCTGCCCATGATTTGTTGTTGTTGTTGTTGTTGTTGCTGTTATGTTTGGAGCATGGGTGCGAATAATGGAGACGAACCGGTGAAACGGTGAACTTCAAACTCTTTATTACATGGTGTG
>BHEV01040367.1:0-17093 GCA_004319985.1 Emydocephalus ijimae | reverse complement strand
ACTGGTTCTCACCTTACAGGACGGCTTCCTGTCGGTTGGCGATAGTTAGCCCCCCTTGAGGGCTGGCTGGGTCCTATTTGGCTTCTACAGACCTGTCCAATATGGCCTTGTTTCCTGCACACATGGTNCAGGGCTGGTTTTCGATGGCCACTTTAACTCGGATCTTCTTGGCATCCAGAGAGGAGGCGTGACCAATCGTGATAGTTTGGTCAGCCTCTTCTCGCTTCGTGGGGTNCCTATATGGCCTCGTTTCCCGCACACATAGCAGAGCGCGTCGAGGAATTTGCATTCTGATCGGGGGTGGCTTGCCCCACAACCAGCGCATTGGTACTGAGATCTCTGGCGTTGGTCCCATTCGGACCTCAGTCGATGGACCTCTTCTTCGTCGCTGTCTGATGACGAAGAGAGGTCCTCGTAGTGGGCCATTAGAAGCTGCCCTTCTGACTTGGGTGAGATTTCGCGGGTCGGTTGCTGAACCGGGGCGCGGTTGCAGCGCATTCGGACAGCCGACTTCCTGGTTGCTTCTGCTGCAGTAGCTTCAGCGATGGCATCTTTAAGGCTAATGTCACCTTTCGCCATCAGCTTACTCTGTGTGTGCAGTGATTCTAATCCCAGAATTACTCCGTCTCTCAGGGCTTCTTCGAGGTCGGCAAACCCACATAGGCCTCCCAGATTCCGGAGATCAGCTATGAAGTCAGCAACACTTTCGCCCTTCTGTTGACTTCTCTGATAAAATTCATGCCGTCTAACGAGTGTTGGCACGATCGGTGCACNCCTGGTTGCTTCTGCTGCAGTAGCTTCAGCGATGGCATCTTTAAGGCTAATGTCACCTTTCGCCATCAGCTTACTCTGTGTGTGCAGTGATTCTAATCCCAGAATTACTCCGTCTCTCAGGGCTTCTTCGAGGTCGGCAAACCCACATAGGCCTCCCAGATTCCGGAGATCAGCTATGAAGTCAGCAACACTTTCGCCCTTCTGTTGACTTCTCTGATAAAATTCATGCCGTCTAACGAGTGTTGGCACGATCGGTGCACAGTGGGCTCTCAGTAGGGGTTTGAGGACGTCCCAGTCCATAGACTTTACTTCTGCCGGTTTCGCTAGTGCCTTGGCCATCTTGAATACGGTCGTCCCACAATGCGTTAGGAATACTGCCCGTTTCTTCCTGGTAGTGGCATCCTTTGAATTGTTGGTTTCCAAGAACATTTGGAAATGATCCATATAGGAGTCCCAGTCTTCTTGCGCTGGGTCGAATGGAGCGGGTGATATGACGACGCCAGACATGATTCCGTCGTTGTGCGTTTCAGGCACATGCTCGGTTATCGTTCTTCGTTGTTCAGTCAGCTCTGACGTCTCCAGATCCCACCTTCGTCGCCAGTGTTAAGTTCTGAGCGTGGGCGCGAAGAATGGAGATGAGCCGGTGAAAACGGTTAACTTCAAAACTCTTTATTTATATGGTGTGACAGCTCAGCTCAATGGCTGCTACGGCCCTCCTTATAAAGGCAACTTATTAGACATTCAACCAATGAAAACCAGGGAGCGCTAGCTCCATTAACCAATGGGAGAGGCTCGTTAATGGCCAATCAGATTCACCTGAATGGACCAATCTGATGTCGCCATTAATGGCCAAACAGAAGTGCAGGGCCAGAACCCTGCACTTGACCTCAAGCTCTTAATAACTTTATTAACACATTTATTCATTCACAACAATAGCTATCCTTCAGGCCAGTCTCCCTCACAGAGTGCTGACACTAGGACAAAATAGATGCCTCGAGTTTCTTGGAGGTAGGTGAGATATAAATGTAAAAAAGCAATCAGTTATTTAGTTTCTGAATCAAAAATATAGGACAAAACCACAAGTATCTCATTCTTCTGGTCCTTTAAAAGGTGTTCCACTTTAATTATGTGAGCTAATTCATGTTAATTGTGACTGATTTCCCAGTTGCAGAGGAAAAATAGCTTTGTTTATTGTTTTAAGGAGGTATAAACATTTCTGGTTGTCAGTATGCAACTCAATCTACCTTTTTCTCAGGCATGCCACTTAGTGCCTGGGAAAGGTATTTTTCCAGAGGCAGAGTTCAGGAAGACTGTATCTCTCATTAATATAGACAGGAAGCACAACACATGCTCTTAAAATATACTGAGTTCTTCCACTTGAATAATGGATATATTCATGAGCAGGCTTTTGAACTTTGCAGAGCATTTTGTTTTATTTATGTTCGCTTTCTCTCCCTCTCCCCTCCATTGAAATCGTTTTGGCTTTTCTCCCCTGACCACTGAAACTTGAAGCTCTGCCTCTGGTGTTTCTGCTCCAAACTGAATAGTGACTATTTTCTCTGCAAGTACAAGAGATATACGGTATAATTCCTACAGGGATTTTCTGCTTTTCTGATTCAATAAAATAACTTTGGAAAATCAAGTGACAGCAGTTGAACACATACCGGAAGGGATCAGCTGAAAGAGTTGCTATCATCTACTAGAGCAATTGTCAGAAATAAAGTTTTCCTGGAAACTGAGCAAAAAAGGAAAGCAAAATCTGAATATCTACTTGGGGAGGAAACAGCGAAGAGAAGTATAACAGCCATCACAATTTTCTTGACAATCCTATACTTTTCCTTCAGACATCAAGGTGGAAGCCTTGATGAGCACTGGCTTTCCATCTTGCCCTCAATAGGAGGATAGCCTAGTACTGTCCACTCCATGGTCCTTCTGCCCATCTGAATGTCATCCACCCTGCTTGTGTTCTGACCCAACCCTGATACCAGCAAGAAAATCTCAAGCAAACTCAGTAACTCAAACCTTCACAGCTTTAATCTACAAATAAACTTCTTTGTAGATAAAAGATGGCTTGCAGCCAATTAGTCCAACCAGAAAAGCCTTGACAGAATTCTTCAGATAAGCCGGAGTCTCCACACACAATGCTGGGTCCTTAGAGCATTTGTGCCTTTTGTGAAGGCAAAAACTTTTGAAACCAGGCTTATATTCCCTGGAGGGAAGGGCCTTACTCCCGAGTCGCCTGTGCTATTCCAGCTGTTCTCTTCTACAAATCATCCTGCGCTCATACGCACTTGGCACAGGCTCCTCAGGAACCTCCTCACTACTGCTGCCAGCCCCTACAAACCCTAAAGGCAGCAGTCCACTCCCTGATGATTTTGGCCCTCATCTGAGTCATCGCTCTCCTCAGCCATCTGCATCTGCTGCCGTCTAACCACAACAGCTTGGTGAATTTCCTGACAGTCAGGTGATTTTTTTTTTTTGAAGGACTGGTTTGCTGTTGGTATCATGAGATGACCCAGGACCTTGGTAAAAATCATTCAACTGTCTCTGTGTTGGCCAGTCCTGGATGGCTCCTTGGTTTACAAAAACAGATATTGCCAGAAACAACATCTAAAGCTGAGACTCGCTCAGAGACTGTGGTTGGTTCAGAATACAGCCACGTGGATGTTCACCAACATTCACTGGTGGAAGTATTTTACATTATGGCTTTGGGCTCTGTCCAGGTTTTCAACAAGCTTCTGGGGGAAGATGAAAATGCTGGTACCAACCTATAAGGTCTTACATGATTTTACACCTAGTTACTTGCAGGGCTTCATTCTCTTCCTAGAATTGACCTGACAGATTCGATCTACCTGAAAAAAGTGGTGAAGTTAGGCAGATGGTGAAGTTTAATGGCACTGTTTTTCAGTGGCTGGATCGGTTCTTTGGAATGGCCTCCCAAAGGATATCAAGTTGGCCCTGCCCAACTGTGTTACAGAGGCTGCTCAACACAGAGCATTTCCAAGGGCATTCATCTTGATCCTTCTTGGTTTGGCTATAATTTAGTTTGGTTTAATTTAACATTGGTTTATGTTTCTCATTTGTGTTTATATACTTTTTATATACAATATATAACACAAATATATACATATACATATATACATATATATGGATATTTGTGTTTATATACTTTGCCATTTGTCACATAGGGTAGCAAAGTGCAGCAAATGCCAGGAGACTCACTTTACTCCTCCAAAAACTCCCCCAACTCAGTGGGAAACGCCTCGAGGCTCTTAGTCCCGTATCCACATCGATTTTGTGGGACCCACAAGAGGACACACTTTCCTCCTAACAGTGGATGCCTATTCAAACTGGCTCAAAGTCCACAAGATGAAAAGCACCACCACAGAGGCGGTCACTAAAAAGCTGAATAAGCTATTCGCTACCCACGGATTGCCGGATGTCCTGGTCTCCGATAATGGCCCCCAATTCATTGCCCTTCCATTCGAACAGTACCTGGCAGATCGGAGCATCCGCCATGCCTTAACATCCCCAGCTCACCCTGCAGCCAATGGTAGGGCTGAGCGAATAGTTCAATTTGTAAAAAAGACCTTACACAAAATGGACCACGGTGACATTGATGACAAAATAAACCAGCTGTTTCTACTCCAGCACATAACCCCAAACAGTACCACGAACAAAACCCCAGCTGAACTCCTGATGGACCAGAAACTTCACTCGCATCTCGATCGCCTCCACCCAAACTACACGCCAGAACAACCCCCAGGATTCAGCAGCAAGTGTCGGGCATTCCAGGAAGGTGACCTCGTGTTTGCAAAAACTTCTCGGGCGACCCATTGTGGGTCCCCGCTACCATAACGCAACTTACGGGACCCTGATCCTATCGCCTACAAACTGCAGATGGTAAGATGTGGAAACGCCACATAGACCAACTCCGTTCCAGATTAGCACCCAATCCTATCTCAGCCCCGGAATCGCCAGCTGGGGGCGGAGGAACATCGAGGAGGACGAAGAAGAAATAACAATCGAAAACCAACAGTCTACACAACCAACCAGGGGAAACTCACCATCAGAAGGAGAACTGAGCCAGGGAGTGGCCTCGCCGCGTGACAGCACTGCGATGGAAACAGATCCAGGGAACCCGGAAGACAGCAGTGCCGTAAGCAGGGAAAGCAGCCCAGGGCCACAATTTTCGCCATCCAACCCAGCTAGCAGCCCACCGGAACCAGAGCCAGGACAGAAACTGGTGGAACAGCGCAGGTCAAGCAGACAGGTGAAGCGACCTGCCTATTTACGAGAATACATCACCCCACCCCTCAGACGGAACCTAGGGGGGAGGGGTGTTATGGACTAAGCCAACACAGTGATACAACCCTAAACAGCTTTACTTTACAGCAGGCTCGTAATCCTGCACTTCTCATTGGCCTGCGAATAGCGAGTCGTGATTGGTCGTTTTTGACCAGTCTGATTGGCTGTTAACGGGCCCCTCTGATTGGACGCTTGTGAAAGTGGTAAACTCAAATCATTGGTTGTTTTGACAGCAGCCAGCTCTATAAAAGAGCTGCTGCTGCCCAAGTATTTGCTCTGTTCTTATTTTACAATAAAGAGTTGAAGTCACCATTTGATGTCTCGTCTCCGTTCCTTGTGCCCATGCTCAGGACTTAACAGTTGTGGAGTATGTTTGGAAGGGTTCAACATCCCAAAGTAAGAGCAGATCACCCTGTAGTATGGGAGAAACCTAAATTGAAACTAAGTGATGACTTCAAAATCTTTGTCTTTTTCTGTGGGAGAAAGTTAGGGAGAGGGATCTTCATTTCCTTCATTTCCTACCTATTGTTCTGAGGAAATTTCTTTTTTTTTTCCTATCAAAATGTTAAAAAGTCACTCCCTTTTGTGTTTTTCCCGTGCTAATCAGGGGAAAGTACAAATTGTGGTACAGATTGGAGTTGCATCAAAAGGGGAAGCCTTTGATTCAGTCATTTTCTGAAGTGCCGAATCAGACCTGAATTGAATCACATAGTTTGAGCCCACCTCTCTTTTGTACTTTCATATTCAAAGGCATTGTGCTCCTGAATACCAGTGGCTGGGGAACAAGCAAGGGAAACATGCTGTGGTTTTCATCCTCTATTTGGGAGCCTCCTGATTGGTCAGAATTGGAAAAGAAAATGCTGAACTAAATACATGCTTGATCTGATCTCCCAGAGCTCTATTATTCTCTGGCTGCATATTCCAGAAAGAGGCTGGCTTGGTCAAACATATCCTTGCCCCAAAAGAATGTTTATTTAACATGAGGTCTGTGGCTAGATATGATATCATTAGGCTTGGAGTGACGTTGCCAGTTCAGGTGTAAAACCTTCTTTCACCTCCAAACTTTCCAGATAAAGAAGTGGGATGATAGCAATAACTTTTTTAGGTGCATGCCAAACATACCTTTAACAGTGATATATTATTTGTAATTTCCAAGTAAAATGATTTCAGACATAATTTTAAAGGACTGAGAGTAGTGGTCTGGTATTGTAACCCTGAAGCATAGAAAATGATATAATAACAAGCTTCATGAGTTTCTCTGGCGTTATCCAGTGCTCCATTCCAGGCCTTGTTCTGCTCAATGTATTTATAAATCTTGAATGATGGACTAGAAAATCTAATTATCAAAGATAGAGGAGATAGCAGACACCTTCGAGAAGAACAATGAGATGCAAAAGAATCTTTACAAACTGGAATAATACTTAGCCTGCATGAGAGAAGATTGTGTCTTCAAGGTAATTTAATGGCATGTAAAAGACATGCAGAATTGTTCAGTGCTGTTGCAGAAGGCAAGAAACAGTGGGTTTGAATAACAAGAAAGAGGATTGCAGCTGTATGTTATGAAGATGTTCATAAAGGCCACAGCTTTTCAACAAAGGAACAGACTGCTTTGGACTGTTCTTCACTAGATGTAGTCAAGCAGAGGCTGCATGGCCATCTGTCAGGATAATATAGTGGGTTCCTGTGTTTGTAGAGGATTGGATTAAATGGTCTCCAAGGATCCTTCCAAACCAATTCTATTCTAAGAACTGGAAATTCTTTAAAAGTCCATCTGATTAGATTGCAATGACAGTAGATGGTGTATAAAGATAAGCATTTCAAAAATGGTAGAATTTACTGGATATAGACAGCACGCATGTTAAGTCTAAGCCAAAGCATTTTGACATTTCTGAACAAAAGATAAATGTTTGATCTCTTAAATTTCAAAAAACATAAAAGATATTGTATCAAGTAAGAGATGTATCAATTATTCCTACGGGCACATTACAGTGTCCCTGAGCTATGAAAGTTAGGGCAGAGTTTAAGAATAAATGGTGCTGGAATGATATTAATGCTGTACTGCACCATCAGTGGTTTTGGTTTTGGTTTTGCTCATATTGATGCAAATGAGCTCAGACTCAAGTACACTGTTTAATAAGGTTTCCACTTCAATTTGCTTCCTTCTCTACAAGGGTTTTGCTGCTTAGACAAATGGCTTCCTTTGGGGCTTGTGCTATTTCCAAATATAACATCTACTGTGGAACTTTGCAAATACTTTGTGCCAGGAGAATCTGGGTGCTAAATAGTAGATTTCTGTCAAGTTCTCACTTGGTGGTTACCAGCTAATTGTCATGGTTGTTTGGATGGAACATCAAATCCAAATTACTTAATGGAGAAGACAGTTGAGCAACCTGCATGAGATCAGGCAGAGACCTGAATATAGAATATATTCATGTCATATGTGGATTATGCACAATTGTCTATGAGATCTTAATACCAGAGATTTGCTGTCTGAAGGAGAGGTTTGTTGAGATGGAAATGATGAAATAAATCACTGTGCCTGAGTCAAAAATGCATGAACAACAACAAGCCTGGGAGCAATATGATAAAAGGTTGGATTAAATTAACATTTGGAGATGGAGAGAAAGGCACAAGTGGAGGAGACACAGAAAATGAAGGAATTTGCTGAGATGGTGACACAGTGAAAATCAGAAGGTTGTTTTTTCCTCTGAAAGAGGGTATTTGTAGGCATTTAATATCTCACACTGGCTACTAAATTAAAAAAAAAACAAAAATAATTGCATCTGCTCAGCAATATCTTCTTTATTACTAATTCAGATGTTCTAAAATTGTTCTATGATCCTCCATACAATCTAATGATTTTTTAAAAAAAAAACTATTTTTGGCCCCCATTCAGTGTAACCTATTTCACAAAGCAGCACATAATATAACAACTATAATTAATACAGGACAGATCTTTCAAAAGCAATGGGTACATATGACCACTACATTTCCGTCTTATTTTGAGTATGTTTCAAGTTTATTTGACCTCATCAGTCCGAATCCTACTGAGCATAAGAAATGTCGGTGGTCTCAAGAATGTGCCACAAGAACCAAGCAAAGGCATCCACCACTAGGACATGACAGACATATAGTCTTGTTCCACTATTGCTTCTTGGTAGCTAAGGCAGACCATCTTTGATGGTGGAAGTAACATACTGGCATTGAACTATTTCAGAAGAGAATGAGGGGTCTTTGGCAGAGGAATTGTATTGAACGTTGTCCTCCAGATGGTGGAGAGGAAGAAGTAGAAGTTGAAGAACCAGGGGCTGTAAATTTCCTACTCATTTTAAGCAATTCAAAATCTTCAGTTTCTTCCAAACCTTAATCCAATTGTGAAGTAACCAATTATAGTTCAAAATAAAAATAGTAAAAAAAAGAAGCCCAATAATAATAATAATAAAAGGGGAAAAAAAGAGAGGACAGAATTTCTTCAGGTTCTTGTATACCTTAATCCAATCAATAGTAGGATAAAGAAAAAGAGAGGACAGAATTTCTTCAGGTTCTTGTATACCTTAATCCAATCAATAGTAGGATAAAGAAAAAGAGCTTTAAAAAAAAGAAAAAAAAGAAAAAGGAAAAATTCTTCAGGTTCTTCAACACCTTAATCCAATTGAAAGGTCTCGAATAGAAAAAAGTGCATAAGAATAAACCAAAAAGGTAGATGAGAAAACAAAAATACCAGGAAAGAAAAAAAGGGGCTTTTTAGGTTTTTCCTTTAAAATAAAAAGCAAACGTAGAGATTGGACTTCCAAAAAAAAAAAGAAAGAAAGAAAGAAAGAAAGAAAGAAAAACAAAGACAAGCTCCAACAAAGCCAAAAACCCAAATAGTTATTACAAAAAAAAGATTAAAAAAAATACAATAAAGCTGGTGAGGAGGGATAGCACAACTTAGGAATAGTAAAAAGGGCACACTGCACTTTATTTAATTATCCAAGGCTCTTATTATAACTCTCTTCTCCAAGAACTTGTCACCTTTTCCACCCCTACGTTTCAACACCAGACTCCAGCTGTTGATAGAAACCCAGAAGAGCACCTGCAATAATACTCTCCCATGCTCTTCCCTCTATCTTATCAAATAGCAATGTCCTTGAAAAAAAGTCTCAGTTCTTTCTTTCTCAGCTTTGTCTGGTCACAGGGAAATAGAATATTTTCAAGCCTCTAGTTGGCAGTGTTACAAAGTTTCTTTGCTCTCACTTTCCCCTTCCTTTTCCAAGCAGGATATAATGAGAATTAATTTTAAAAAAAGATATTTTTTAAAAAAAGGATTAACTAAAGGGAGCCTTTAGCCTAAAATATTACAAAATCAAAAAGGAGAAGAAAAAAATAGATATGAATGAAAAAAACAGTCCAGTTTCAAAATACAAGATCGTATATAGAAAATCCAGCAATGAGAAAAACAAAACAAAACATTACTTTGACATTCCTGTTTAAAATCGCTGCTCAATCACTTCTGTCAAAACTTTTACAGATTCTTCCTTTTCCTTAGTGTGTCCTTTCAGATCTTAGAGTAAAAAAAAGTTCTCACCAAACCGGCACACTCTCTCTTTCTGCTCTCTTCCGTTTCGGAGCTGTCCCAACTTCAGCAGCTTTAATGGCTGCCTCTTTGCCTCTGGCAAGAAGAGCTTCTCCTGGATCTACCAGGGACTTTGTGGTATCCCTGGGATCAACAGGATGCACTCTTCACTTTCACCGTCTCTTCGGGACGGTTTAGATCCAATAGGACCATCCAGGAGCAAAGATATCGGCAGCGATCTCAGACCTCCAAGATCGCATGCCGTATCATCGCAATGCCAGCTCCACCCTCCTACAAAAACACTCCTGATTGCAATCTATGCCACGAATGACAATCAAGAAGAATTTTATAAAAAATTACATATGAAAATAATTGAACTGGAATATGCTAATATAGTTATGATGGGAGATTTTAATGGAATTGTAGACAACAAATTGGACTATATAGCACAGAAAACAACAAAGCAAAACAGAAAGAGTCTCCCTAAATATTTTTAAAAAATGGTAGATGAAATCAACTTAAAAGATACAAGGAGAGAAAGAAATACTAAAACTAAACAATACACCTTCTATTCAAATAGACACTTATCATGGTCCAGAATAGATATGATATGGATGTCAACAGAATTAATATCTAACATTCAAGAAATAAATATTGAAACAAGTACTTGGGCAGATCACAACCCAATGACAATTAAATGGAAAGGACAAAAAAGAAGACCTAGATGGATGTTAAATAATACTATTTTAAAGGAAAAAGATTTCACACAGTGGATGGAGAAAGAATTGGCCTTTTTCTTTGGAGAAAACAAAAAAGAAGATACATCAATTCAGAATGTATGGGATACAATGAAGGCATATGTTAGAGGGTTGATAATAGTCTATACAAGGAAAAGGAATACTATGAAAAGACTAGCCTCTAAGGCCTCAGAGGATGAGTATAAAAAACTTGAAAAAGAGCTACAGAAAATGCCACAGAAAAAGGACTTCAAGCTAAAAATGGATACAATTAAACATAAAATGGGTCAAACAGAAAAAGAAAAATTAGCAGAGAAAATTAGAGGTGCTAAACAGAACTACTTTGAAGACGCAAACAAACCAGGTAGATGGTTAGCATAAAAATTCAGAAAGGAGAAAGAATCAAGGAAAATATTGCAATTAATAGATGACCAAGGCCAAGTTTGCTATGGTAGCAAAGAGAAGAAGGAAATCATTTGAGACTTCTATGGAAAATTATATATGCAAGAGAATATTGATGAAGAAAGAGTCAAGCAGTACTTCCAGAATGCTAATTTACCTCAGATACCTAAAGAGACTGAAAAAATNCCATTGCTAGAAGTTATGAATGAAGTTATGTTAAAGAAGAAGATTCCTAAATCATGGTCAGAAGCCTATATTACACTTATTCCAAAAGAGGAGGCCGACCCATTACAAATTAAGAAGTATAGACCCGTTTCTCTACTAAATGCAGATTACAAAATCTTTGCTTCAATATTGGCAGAAAGACTTAAAAATATTTAAATAATTTTATCCATCCTGATCAAAATGGATTTCTGCCAAAGAGACAAATTAAAGACAATATGAGAGTAATCTTGGACACCTTGGAATACTATGAGGCACATCCTGAAAAACAAATGGCTCTGATATTTCTAGATGCACAGAAGGCATTTGATAATGTGAATTGGCAATTCATGTTATTACTGTTGGAACAGTTGGGTTTTGCTAGAAAATTTATCCAAGCAATAGAAGCTATATACTATAAGCAAACGGCAAAGGTAATGATAGAGGGAGAACTGACAGACTCTATCAATATAAGAAAAGGAACAAGATAAGGGTGCCCACTATCACCTTTGTTGTTTGTGTTAATTTTGGAAATGTTAAACATAAATATTAGAGATGAAAAGAATATAAAAGGAATGAAAATCAAAATGGAAGAATTTAAGCTGCAAGCATTTGCGGATGATCTGGTTTTCATTTTAGAAGACCCTTTAGAAATAGCATCAAAATTGATAGAAAAGATAGAGACATATGGAAAGGTGGCTGGTTTGAAAATAAATAAAGATAAGACAAAGATTTTGATGAAGAATATGCTATTAAGACAAAAGGAAGAACTGGCAGACCTATTGAAAATTCAAGTCACGAATAAGATTAAGTATTTGGGGATATATTTGACAGCAAGATGTAGTACATTAAAAGAGAATAATTATATTAAACTTAAACAGCAGATAGTGCTAGATTTGGTGAAATGGGAAAACTTACAACTCTCACTAATAGGGAGAATCTCAACAATCAAGATGAATATATTACCCAGAATTTTATATTTGTTTCAAACGATTCCAATTAGGCTTGGAAAAGACTACTTTGAAGATTTAAATAAAATTGTGTTGAAATATATATGGCAAGGTAAGAAAGTGAGAATAAAGTTTAAACTTTTGCAAGATGCTAGAATTAGAGGAGGATTTGGTTTGCCTAATTGGGAATTGTATTACCAAGCTACAAATCTGATGTGGGTTAAGGAATGGATAACACTAAGAAATGCTAGATTGTTGACATTAGAAGGACATGATTTGTTGTTTGGGTGGCATGCTTTTTTATGGTACAAAGGAACTAAAACACAGGGGTATTTTAGAAGACATTATATACGGGAGTCTTTGTGGTTAAACTGGGGGAAGATTAAAAGACAATGTTATTTGAAAATTCCAGTCTGGTTATCGGNNCTCAAAATTATAAAATGACAATGTCAACAGCATATAAAGAAAATTTGTATAAGATGTTTTACAGGTGGCATTTTCCCCTGACAAGAATAGCAAGAATATTCAAGAACAAATCCGAAAAATGTTGGAAATGTCATCAGACACCTGGCTCATATTATCATATGTGGTGGACTTGTGCAGCTGCTAAAAAATACTGGACTAAAATCCACATGTGGTTTGAAAAAATGACGAAAAAACATATAGACTTGAAACCAGAGATATTTTTATTGGGAATTTTACCTGAAATATATAGTAAAGACTTGAAATACCTGATTGTAAATGTATTAACAGCAACTAGGATTATATTTGCTAAAAACTGGAAAAATGAGAAAATACCATCACAGGAGGAAATCATGAAGAAAATATTGGAATGTGCTGAAATGAGTAGATTGACATTTGAAATTAGAGAACAAGAGGATAAACAATTTTATAAAATTTGGGATCTTTTCTATCAATGGTTAGACAATGAAGTACAGTAATGAAATATGTAGATTTTTAGAAAATAATAAATATATAAAAATGTACTTCTTTCTTATTATAACTACAAAATGATTTTAGGATAGATTTGGGATGATAATTTGAACTGTTATAAAATAAATTATGGTTATCTTGTAAAACATGAATGAATAAAAGTATAGTCAAATGACTGATTAATAATGATACTAAGGTATTTAATTTTTGATTGACAATATGAGATTATATGTAATGTAATTGTAATTGAAGACTGCGAATGGAAGCACAAAACAATTTGTAAACCAACCGGCACACTGTATGTACACCTATGGAAGATAGCTTGATGTTTTTATGTTTGTTTTTAAAAACCAATAAAAATTTTTTTTAAAAAGTGTTGGAGGAAGTTTATTTCAAAACATTATCAGGGTTAAATCTTTGGTGTCATCCAGCTGAATTCTGGCACAGTTAGTGTCCTCTACAGCAGGGGTCTTCAACCTTGGCAACTTTAGGACTTGTGGACTTCAACTCTCTGAGAGTTAAAAAAAAAGTTTTAAAAAAAGTGTTGGAGGAAGTTTATTTCAAAACATTATCAGGGTTAAATCTTTGGTGTTATCCAGCTGAATTCTGGCACAGTTAGTGTCCTCTACAGCAGGGGTCTTCAACCTTGGCAACTTTAAGACTTGTGGACTTCAACTCTCTGAGAGTTGAAGTCCACAAGTCTTAAAGTTGCCAAGGTTGGAGACCCCTGCTCTACAGGTCTACTATCCCTGATATTTTCATTCCATTCTGTCAAAAATTGAAGCTGATTCCTCTAATACAACCAATGAATAAATCTTTTTAAAATTGAACTTCAAAATGGCTTGGGTACCTTTGCCCTCCAATTTTGGCTCACAAACTCAAATCAGATCATGTTTTGTTTGAATCTCAGATCTCCAAAGTGAATTAAACCAAGGTTGATTCATACATTGTCATGTGAAGCCAAATACATAGGGCTACTGGACTGTATGTAGAAAAAAATGGGTAACTATAATGCAATATTCCCCTCCATTCAGACAACTGATGAAAATTAAGTAGAAATAAACTTCAGGTTATTGTCTAAAATGCAGTTGTATATGTATGAATTATGCCATATTTCCTATTAATGAATCCCTGATTCATAAGTCCTGAAGGAGCAAGTACAACTAAATATTTAAGCCAGGTAAAACCAATCAATCTAATCTATTCAACCAACATTGGGCATGCCTATAAGTGAAAACTATATTTTGAGTATAACCATGCATTTCTGCAAAAAGAGATGGGATTTTGAATCATAATAGCATCAAAACCTTCATGGATCTGCCCTGAAGAAATTAATGAAGATGACGTACATCACTAGCTACATAACATTCCTAGTTCCTTTAGTTCCATAGGAGAAGCAAAAGTGTCTATATACCCTGCACGCCTTCTAACTCTCAGGATTAATTTTGTTTCCATAATGAGACTCTTTTGTCCCATCTACGAGCATGCGACTGTTTCCAATGTGGTGACATTTGTTTAACATTGCGTAATGGCTCTGGGTATCACAGAGGAATAAACTTAATCATTCAGAAAGCCAAATGGGAAGATTTCACTTGGTAAAATACCCAGGACAAAACTTCATTGCTGGGCCAAATGCCTTTAAAAGCTTTCATTTTACTTTCACTCTTGTATTTATTTTTCTTCTTCTTCCCTGTGATGTACTTGGTCAAATGCAATAGAGAATGGGCAGAATCTGCTGGGAAATGTTCCAGCACTACCCTTGTGAAGCTCCAATTCCTTTATAATCAATGGGGCTTATAGAAGGGAACTGCATGATACACTGTGTTTGACAGGAAAAAACAGCAGCCTAGTGCAAATCCTAAAAGGCAGCTTTAAAGCAATTGTCGCCTTGTGAGTATGTTGTGCTGGCTTAAAAACATAGAAATAATAATGCTTAATTGGATAAAAGGCATGCAAAGGCACCAGCCTCATATAAATGGAATAAATGTGTTATGAATATTGTTGATTGGGAACTGTCTAGAATTTGACATAAGATGGGAGGGTATATAAATGTTTTAAATAAATACTTACATAGAATAAATACATGCTTTGCACAATTGCCAACCCATGAAGAATCTATGATTAGAAATGTGAGAACAATAGCCCTAGTCCAGAGATATTCTCCAGCACCTGGTCCTCAGATCTATGATTCTGATTGGCTTTATAGACATAATTATTGTTAGTCTGTTCCTTCATCTATTCTCTATGGATAAAATCCAAGCCATAAAATCCAAGTTCTGAATAACAAAAATGCCACCTTGCAACTTCCTGAATAATTGCTGATGAAAATAAGTCTTGGCTGCTGGGAAATAGCAAGATTTTGAACTGTAGTCTGCTTTATCCTTGTTAGATACAACTGGAACGGACAAGGGTGCACTTTTAGAAATAGATCCATATACATGTCTCTTATTTGCAAAGAGTCACTCAGAAGTATAACTTGACTTATGACTATTTGTTTAACAACAGTTCAAAGTTGCAATGGTGTTGAAAAAAGTGACTTACCACCCATCATCAACCATCCCTATGGTCATGTGATCACAATTCAAACAAGGTCATGGATGAAAGCTGGATTTGCACTGCAGTAAAAAAAAATGGTTGTGAAATTGGATCTGTTGACTCACTTAATGACTTCATTGCAAAATTCTGATCCCAATTGCAGTTATAGGTTGAGGACACACATTTTACTGATTTTGCTCTTTTCTAGTAAGCATTCATTATTTTCCCTGTCTTTTAACTGGAAACTGGAATCAGCTTAGTTATTTTTGTAACAATAAACCCCATGCATGTTCAGAACTTTTATCCAAGGGTGGGAAAGAAACAGATTTGGTTTCTTTCTGGCATAACTAATAATGTCAGAAAAACTCCCAGAAGAGTGGCTGTTGTCATCTAATTGCTAACTACTTTATAACCAACAAGATTAGTAAAAAAAAAATTAAACCTGATACAATTTGGAAGCATTTTTAACATACCCTTAAAATAGATTCCAAACCTTAAAAATCTTGCCTTCTTTCAGGATATTATGGTCAGGCCATAGAGTTTTACTGGGGCTCCATTCATTTCAATGACTGCTGGGTAGCTAAGGAAATTTTGATTTTCTATTTTCAGTTTTTGTATTATATGAAGGGTGGAGAGAAGTATCTCTCATGAAGTGTGTATTTTGCATGATTCCTCCACAGAAAATAAGATTATTGACTAATCTCAAGAATTTAAAGTATGGTAACATGCTGTGGAAGATCTCAGCTCATCCATTTCAGAATAAAACAAATAATTTAAGTAACCTGGAGATCTGGGCCAGTTGACCTGCATCAAGTTTTCATAGCAAAGTTAAGAAGCATTTTAAACTAATCTACATCGATGGCATGTAGCAAAACCAGTTCATGCTCAAAGAGATCACGAGTTCATTGCTTTCTACCAATGAAATAGATTATCTAGCAAGAGAGAAACACATAAGATTGGAAACCCTATAGCAGACGAAATGGTTCAGTAGATCCACCAATAACACATGTAGTTTGTCCAGTCTTCTCAGACCAAAGATATTCATATCATTATTCATCCAATTATATGCCCCCTGACTCCCAGGGAAATTTACAATGATTTCAAACACGAAAAGGAGACAAGAAAAACAACTGGAAATGATAAAGTTGTTGAGTTGAGACAAGTTGAGATGGCAGAGTAAGTGGACAGAAGCAAAAGAAGGCAACCTAGGTTACAAGGCAGTTTCAGTCATCCTGATTCCTGACCTAACATCAGGATGAAGAGGGAAGTATTGAGGCTTCTTTGAAACACAAGTAGGGTAAGGGCTGTTCCAATCTCAGTGAGAACCTAATTACATGAGCAGGGAATGTGATAGAGAATGCTTCTGGTTTCCAATAGATGAGAAGTGTTAATTGATGAAATCCAGATGGCACTAGGCAATTGGGCAGATAATATTGGGTATAGGCAGTTCATCGAATAACCACTCCTGTGCCATGGAGGGCTTTATAGATAGCAATCAGCACCTTAAATTGCACCTGGAACAAACTAGCCCTCAATGCAGCTCATGAAGCAGAGGTGTTACACAGGCATACCAAAGCATGCCCATGGCTGATTGCACTGCTGCATTCTGGATCACTGAAGCTTTTTTTTTTTTTTTGAAAAGAATTTTATTAATTTTCTACAAACAAACAAGACAAACAAAACATTAAAACATCAACT